>RJWM01010295.1:0-64230 GCA_004363535.1 Dasyprocta punctata
GGCTGGTGACTTTGGCAAGAACGATCTTGAAGAAGGGATGGGGAACAAAAGTTGAAACCAATTTGATAAGGGGAAACGGAAGGTGAGGATCCGGACCAGTGAGGGGACAGCACAGAGAAGCATCTCAGAGGGAAATGAGGCGAAGCAAGAGCTGTTGGCGTCCTCAGTGGATCTCACAGGGCTGTGAACTACAATGAATAATGCAAAGCGGAAGTTTGGAAACCCCTGTTTAAATGGGGTGTCTTGGTGATATCACTGCATGAAATCCCACCTCGAAAACATACATAGCCTGCAGAGTGCAAGAAAGAAATACCCTGCTCTAGGGTTAGGAACACATTTATTAAGGCCGACAACAACCCAAGTTCAAGCTCCTTCGAAACTGATGATTGCATACACAGGCAGCTATTAATTTTCAAATGCTCAATCTAATTAAGTTCATTTCAGCAATTTCAATAGTATGATCTTCCCTCACTTTTAATGAGTTTCAGTGTTTTTCTTTCTCTGAAGCTAAGCGACCTTTGCAGGAGATATTCCGATGCACACTGTGGTCTCATTGGCTGCACCGCAGCTGTCAACCCTTTCCCTAAAACCAGAGGTACTTATTTCAGCGCAGGTTTTATAATAGTCATAAAAAAATCATTTCTTCAAGGAAGGAACACAAATGTAACGACAAGTAAAACACAATGTCCTCCCATAGGAAATTGATGACTAAAAATGGGAGTTAAAATGTGTGCGAAAATCACTAAAATCTGTTGTAGTGAGTTCCATAAAACAAAGCCAGCCTCTGCCGGGCAGTGGAGGAAGGAGAGAAGGACCTGCGCCCGTGTGGGGGAGGACGCCTCAGGGAGCGTCCCAGGGGGCGAGGCTGCTGACGGGGCCTTGGGGGGATTCTTTACAGCAAGACCTTTTTTAGAGGGCCTTGGGGAGGGATTCTTTACAGAAGATGACCTCTGTAAATAAACAGAGCTTTGAGTTTTAGAAAACACAACAGAGCGGCTGAGCTCAGCTCTGCGGGAGCTGTTCCCACCCTGGTCACAGGGACAAGCGATGGAGAGAACAGTAACCCATCTCCGAGAGGGGCAGGAGGGAGGGAGCCTCGGAGAAGCAGCACAGCTCACCACAGTCGGCCATGGCAGGAGCCGAAGGCCAAGTGCCCTGATTGCCTCTCTGTCTTCCTAAGCCTCTGCCCACTCGCCCTGTGGCCTATGCAACCAAGGCTCCAGAGGCCTGGGGACCGTCCACAAGGCCACCAAGCACAGCATTCCACTGTGCGAGGACCAGAGGGGAGGGCAGGACACAGAGGCAGCCGTCACAGATGATCCTGGGCAGGAGGCCGCGTGAGCTCTGAGATCGGACAGCAGGGCTCTCCGGGATGTCAGGCACAGCGAGATCGGAGGTTGCAGAGTGTGAGCAAGAATCGGGGTTTGCCTTCAGCAAATGCAAAGGGCTCTGAATATGCTAAGGGCTAGAGATGGGAGGAAGACAAAGACGGAATCCAGAGGCTCAGGTCGGGGCAATGAATACCACGCTCAGCGTTTGAGTTCGCTTTTGTAGCAGATGAAGTCTGACTGCAAGAAGCAAGGCTGGCAACCAAGTCGAGAGGAGAAGAGAGGAGCCAGCGAGGACGGGAGCCAGGGAGATGGGAGAACCTGTCCGGAAAAAGCGCGGAAAGCCAGACAGTTGTATTTCGTGTCTAATGTTCTGCATAAAATAATCTAATTAAGATCATTTTTCTCTGGGCAACAATCTAAATGAATTTCCCAGAAAACAAATTCGGCTTCAATCAGAATATTTCCATCATCATGAGCACGATGAATGAGAAGCATTTTGAGGGAATTAAATGATTGCACTCTTAGAAATGGCAAAAACGCATTGCAGAACTTGACCAGACTCTAAATCTACATTTTCATGCTACACAATGAATAAATACATAAATAAAAATTTTAAAAGGGCTCAGCCTTGGTGGAAACTAGATCATCAGTTATTTCGAAGGTAAGCCAATGACTCAACAATTCCACTCCTAGATACTTATTCAAAAGCATTGGAAATTGGGACTCCAGTAGATATTTGCATAGCCGTGTTTGTAAGGCTTTAATTCCAAAGAGCCAAAAGGTGGATAAGAGGCACGTATCCATCAGAGGACGAGTGGATGAACAGCATGTGATGCATACCTGTAATGCGTTCTACAGCCTTGCACGGGAATGCAGCGTTGACCCATGCTATAACATGGGTGGGCTTTAAGAACATTTCATTGAGTGAAAGAAGCCAAATGGAAGGACAAGTGTTGTTTGGCACCACTTACGTGAGGTACTTAGAGCAGGCAAATTCGCAGGGATGTAAAGCAGAATAGACACCAGCAGAGGCCAACGCAGGGAAGAAGGGTGAGAGAGTCCTTCCAGGGGACAGAGCTTCCACTTGAGCTGATGAAAAATCTTGGATACAAATAGTGTGGTACCTACTAGACATTGTGAGTATGTTTAAAGCTACTGAGTGTACTGCCCAAGATAATTATAATTACAAATATGTTGTTTAAATATTTTTCCAAAAATAAAAAAAAGTCAACTCCTGACACACAACAAAAAGAAAGAGTCCATGTGCTACAGGATTTGAACCTAATTTTGCAGCATATTTGAAATTGTCACTGCTTGCTAATGAAGCATGTGGCCAGTCCGGGCACCCACAGCTCAGCTTGTAACTCCGGAACTGCACTTGGAACCCTGCTGAGTAGCAGGCGTGCACTGACACATGCGTGGGAAGCACGCCTTGCTTAGCCAATTCTAAAGCTATGCTAAGAGAGCAATTTACACGGAAGTGAAGCCTTGTTGTACAAACCATGGTAATTTTACAAACCATACACTGTCTGGACTCCCAAGAGGGAAATACCGTGATTTTCATGTTCTAGAAGAAAACCAAAGAGGCTTCATTCTAACGCAAATTGGACATTCCAAGTCATTCACCAATGGGAGACTTCTTGAATAGTGCAAAAGTTGAGTTCTTAATATGATTTGTTTAGCTGATTCTGGTTGTTTTCTCTATCTGTTTCACTTTAATCAGAGGGGGAAAAATAGCAGAAAAAAGAAAGAAGGAACCACCAGTGGTGTAGTTCAGCACTTTTATAGCATCTATTTTGCGTTGTAAGACACAGAAAGGCTCATTTCCAACACGAAGAATTGAACTTTGGGAAATTACTTTTCCCAGGGTCCAAAGACAAGGGGGATTCACTCCCAGTCAGCAGAGGCTTCATAACAGGGCAGTCATTTCTTAGCCTGTATATTTAAATATTTTTCCTGCTTTTTGCAGTCAGATTCCTTTTCACGTACACAAAGAAAAAATTCAGAACTTGCACATTAAGACAAAAAATAAAATATCAACAATGTCTTTCTGTCCAAAAAGGTCTGTTTCTTCTATTAATAAGTGACGTTGCTTTAAAAAATCATTTTATGCACACTTATTTTATTTGTTGTTCAGATAAATGAGAAGCAAAAGTAACTGTAATATTTTATAGCTGTCAGTGCAACAACAGAACTCACACCCTATACGCCACAAGTCCTCATGGAGAAATAAATGACAATTTCAAAACAGGATGCATCCAGGAATTTCTAATTTTCTTACTAAAGAATTGTGTAAAATTGTTGCACTTCTTATAAACATAAAATATTTTTCTAAATATTTCACATTTCACTTTCCCTCACCATAAAACAAATCTAAAAGTGTTAGCATTGATACATTAGAGCAATATTTATAACAACATTTTCTCATTATAATGGAAAATACTGAAATTACATCGTCATTTCTTTGTAGGTGCTATCTTGTTATCCAAACCCACACTTCATCCTATAACAAATATTTATGACTTCCCCTCTGGTTTAAAAAGTTAATGCCAAAGAAGAATCTCAGGTTCCTGGGTGAATTTCTTTCTATGTCAAGTTTGTCCTCTATGTAGGCACAATTGTGCACTCACTACCCTGCTAGCAGAAAAACCCAGGAGCTGTTTCCCCGTATCCCACATCCGAATTCCAGGACTTCCAAGTGGAAGCAGCCTGTAGATCTCCAGCTGCAGCATGAGTTCTGCCTTCTTCCCAGACACCTGAGTTTGCGCTGCAGCCCTGGATTCTCAGACTGGACCAAGCAGGAGTGTGCCGGGAGTTCTGTTCTCAAACTCGCAGCCCCCGTGCTCTCAGTGAAAGAAACTCCAAGATAGGACATCCTGCGTGGTGCTCAAATGTGTTCTCCTAAATATGAACCTTGTGGGGTCCTGCTCCTCTTTCCTTTCCCTTGTCACCGTGGGTTCTCGGTTGATGAAATACATCTCCTGGACAGGAAAGACTGCCTGCCCTCCAGGGGGCTGGTGTGGCCTTTGCCCCACAATGGCAGGGAAGGCAGCTCACGGGACGTCCTGGGGACTCAAACGCATCTCTCTCACGGAGCAGAACTCAGGGCTTCTGACTACAATGGAATCTAAAAATTTACAACAAAGAAAATTTTAAAGGAGAAAGTACAGATTTTACCAGTAAATAAAATCTCATAGAAAATTATTAAAATGCATGAAAAAGATCATCCCTTCATCTTACAGATTTATACTTTGGGATTCACCTTCTCCGAAGTTTTTCCCCATAACAATGACTTGGTTAGGATACAGTCTCTCCCTCCAGAAAGGAGATGATGATGATAGTTTTAAGACTAGATACTCATGTCTGTCTTAAAGCACTACTAGGGGCTTAACATCGAGGACACAGTCAATATTTTTCTCATTGATTCTATTTTGCAAGCATGGATTTTGCTATTTTGATCCATGAGTGAATCATGGTGATCACCTTCCTAGTTCTGCTCTTCATCTCACATGCTGTTCACATTAGAAGTTCTCACCCTTTTTTTTCTACGTAGCACACTGAGCGATCAGATTCGATCCGCCTTGCTGTCCTGTCCTCTGCTTTGTAAATACACTAATTAGGCTTTTTATTAATTTCTTCAAGATTTCCACCAACTTTGCTGGTAAATATATAAAAACATTCTGGAGCTACAGACTTCTAAATAATAAAAATATTTTAACATTAAATAGATGCAGCACCAATTTTGCATTTATGTTTTCTTAATATAACCAGAAATGTTACTTCTCAAGTGACCTACTAGTTCTTTTTTCAAAATTAGCAAACATTATTTGATAATTCAGTTAACCTATAATGTATATATAGAGTTATTGCTTATAAGAAATAAAATAATATAGTCATGTCTCACCTAAAGCTTGGATCTTCTGAATATCTTTCAATACTACCACCAAGTGCCCATTTCAACTTTTCCTATTTATGAATAGTACTAATAGATTATCACCATAAAAGGCCATAAAGCAATTTATAACCATTTTCTATTCCCCAAATTATTTTATATGGCTACTTTCAGTCAATATATCAGTTAAAATGCATACGAAGACACAATAAGAAAATTTCCTTCCATTTTCAAGCTATGAAGAATTACTCCATTTTTTATGTCTCTGCAATTAAGCCGAAATGATGTCTTACACTGCCGTCAGTTTAAATTGATCCCCCTAAAGGACCTGTCTAGAGTCTGAAATACAAGTTGATCTTAGTATGGGTGAAAAAAAAAAAATTCACATCTGTAACCACTCTGTCCATAAATGAATTATCTTTAACATAATTCAAAAGAAGAGATCTGAAACAGAAGTCGGCCCTTTTTTTCTCCTCAAAATGAATGCTACTGTAATCTCTGGCCCCTGCCCATTCCTGTGTTCTGGAGCATCCGGTCACTGCGGGGGTTTGAAACACTCGGAATCCTAGTCTCAGCACCCTTCGGAGTGGTTCCGTAATTCAGCAGCCGGCCGGGTGCAGGGTAGATCCAGTCTGCTCCCAGGGGGAACGAATGAGCGCTCCTTACCTGAGCTAGGCAGTCTGAGATTTTGCCTGAAACCTTCAGTGAGAATTAGCAAAGGAGAATATTTACTCTAAATGGATCTTTGAGTTGGACTTCTTAAAATGACCGTTCTTAAAGCAAAACTTCACAAAACTTTACAAAATAAGGAAACCCTTGACAAAACTTAACTCCATAGCCCAAAGCATCACCATACTAAACTTCTCAGAATCATCACTCTTTACTGTCAATATAGACTTAAAACTATCTTTTACCCAAATATATGTCAAGAACTGGAAAATTTCATTACCCAAAGACCCTTTAACATTCAGACACCATCTGTGACTTGAATACTCTCAGTGCTGACTCAGCATTGCTTAAAACGCAGAGGGTAAGAAAGCACAAATAAAACAAGACAGGCCCAGGAGATTTCCATAGTAGCACACGTGCCTCTTCATTCCCTAAAGTGTTTCCAGTTCCATAAGTTGTATCTTTCAGATCCATTAAAGGTTGTCTATGACACCCAAACAAAATAACAAAAGATGTATAGATATGACCATAAGGACAAAGTTTCAATCAATTTTGTAGTCCAATAAGCTTGGAGTTAAAAATAATAATAATAATAATAATAATAATAATAGAGAAAAAAACACTCATGTAACTGACCAAGGTCTCGTCACACACATCCAGGATTTCTGCTGTTGGAGCTGGTGTAGACAGGATCCCGGTAGTTAAAGGACAGTTACTTCCTTTGGTCTCTATCACTGCTTTTTTGCAGTTTGAAAGCCTTGAGACAGTTAAAGGGGGGGGATTTTATGTGATATTCTTACTCATTGTGAATCGTATCTGTAAGCTCGGCCCTCTGCAGATATTCTCCACTCTCGCATACGCTACTGTTTTTCCTTCAATCCTAGCTGCTGCCCTGTCATCACATTTAAGCCCAGGTCTCCCCGTTCATTACAAATAATAACAACAGAGGACCAACAAGTTTTTAAAATTCCCTTAGGGCACAGAGGAAAGAGGTAAAAGTGAAGGATTTGGAGCAGGGTGGAAGAAGGCAGCTCTCTGCCCTGTGTCCTGTCTACCTTTTGAACCTTAGGAATAGACGACCTAATCGGAACCGAAATATTTTTATCTGCAGATCCCAGGGCCCCACCCTGACCTACTGCGACAGAACCTCTAAGGCCCCAAGCCCAGAATCTTCCTTCTCACTGACTGACCCGCGCGGAGATTGGGAAGAAGAAATCGCAGAACGTAAACACAGGTGGCCCCTGTGTCAGGCGGGCAAGGAATGCGGAAAGACGACCTCCCTCCGGGTCTGCTCCCAGGCCTGGGATTCTTCCGTGAGACTCTCTGTCTGCGGTGTGGCCTTGTGTCCTCCCGTCTGTGTGGCAGCGCTGTGCGGTGGGAGACAAAGCTCCCCTTCGCCACGCCCACTGTCAGCTCGGAGCAGAGCTATCAGAGCAGAGTCCGCTTCAGAAACAGGGTGCGTGAGCTCTCCGGAACTCCCCCACCCTCTAGTCTGCTTTGATGTGGGTGTGACTGAAAATACGACGAATACGTAAAACTTTTTAAAAATCTGTTACCATAAAAAGCACAGTCGTGACTCCCCCTCAAGACATTCCCCCGCGCTGGGAACACATATCCCATTGTTTGCACCACTTTCTGAAGCGGTTCTGAGATCTGCTTTTCTTAGTGTCTCTACTTGTGCAGTCACGGCTGCCTCTGTGTCCTGAAATGATTGGAAATATTTCCCTTGCACAATCATTTTGATTTTGTAGAAGAGCCAGAAGTCACACGGTGCCAGATTGGTGAACAATGTCAATGAAAACACTTGTATTTCCAAGTCTCCTTTTCCACTGACTGGCACACAGCAGTGCCAGTCACTTGATTTTTGATCATACCTCATAAAGGCCCTCATGAAAGAGTACTTTCAGAACTGCTTCGAAAGGTGGCAAACAATGGGATAAGTGTATTAAAGCAAAGAGGAGTATCCTGAGGGGGATTCATGGCAATGTGTCTTTTACTGCAATAAATGCATTTATTAAATACCATCTATTCTGATCACACCTTGTACTTAACTGAAAGGATTTTCGCAGGTCACTGGCGATTGCTTAGAAGTCACACAAAGTGGCCTTTGCTTATTCCTGGGTGTACTGACCCCACCTTCTCCAAACTCTCCCCAGGTTTAGGTGACACTGGGCTGTCCTGGTCCCTTTTATTTTTGGAATGCACACTTCTTTATGTCCCTAGACTCTGTTGCCTTGCTCCAAGCATGCTGTTCCCAGCCCCTTCTCTCTTTCTCTACCATGTATTTTTGCTCATCATTTTTGCACAGTCATCTCAGAACCAAGATTTCTGTCACTGTCCTCACTGTCCTGAGACAGAGGAGCTTCTTGTGAGCATGCCAGCTCCCCATGCACAGCTCCAAAATCGAATGCACCCACAGCCTCTGTTCAGGCCACCACCACCATTCTAGGCAGTAGATTCTTTTTCTGGGCACTTTGATCCCTCCCCTCTCCTCATCCTCCTGATTGCAAATATTTATGCATCTGTAGCATCTCAGCCAAGTCTTCCCTATAGTCCTCTCTTTGTATTCCCACTTTCCACGCTGGGTGCCACCACGCCCGCCATGTTACCTCCTGCTTGCTATGATAATTGCATTTACCCATGCAGATCTCCAGTGGTTTCCAACACTAATTTTCCCAAGAACATTACATTTTAATTTGCATGTTCTTTGCTGATGTTAGATAACATTTTAGAGTCCTAGCCATAGTCCAGGCACTCCTCTGAATATTTTACAACCAGGAACTCATTTCCTGCACACAATAACCCTATTCTAGGGAGGAAGGAATTGAGATATGAAAGTGAAATGACTTCAGTCAGCTCACGTGACTACTATTTGGTGGATCAAAGATTCTGCCAGTGCCCACCAGCTCTCTAAAGTGGTCAGGGGAACCACATCTCATTTCAGTGTGGCACCCACACTAGAACAGGTGCTGAGGGATGGGCGGACACTCAGGACCTTCCCTCGGCCTTGACTCCTGGGATTATGGGGCCAGAGACTGAGCACAGCACCCAGTACCCTACAGAATACCCGGGCTCCCTCTCCAGCATCTTTCTGAGCCTTTCTGAATGGCCCCATGTGCAGGGTGGACAGCTCCACATTGCATCAACTCATGGACTTTCCTCCCTACAAGTCACCCTCTCTCTGCTCATGGAAATTATTTATTTGCCACAGGCTTTGCTTCCAAGGGAACCCCGGCTCTGCCAGGTACTAAGAAAGCCTCTCACCTCACAGGGCGGGGAAGAGAAAGAGAAGATGACCAATGTCACTGGAGTGCTTCACCGCTTCCTGTAAACTAAGGGGTTTACACCGCCCAGCAGTGCGGCAGGGGCCACATCACCACTACTTCACAAAGATGCCTAAGCGCAGAGCAGGTCAGCATCTTATCCAAGACCACGCAGGTCTCCGTGCCTCTCCATCCACGAGGCATCCTACTCTCCACCCCACCACACGAAGCGGGTGCGGGCGGAGAGCTGGCTTAGCCTTCTGGAGGTGTGATGTCTAAATCTACACTGGCTTTGAAGGTTGGAAAACCATAAAAAACAGAAAGAAATCAGGAAAACTCTGGATCCTAAATCTGCTTCCATACATTGGCATTCAAACTGGCTTTGATCTCTTGAAGAAGGGCTGAGTCTGTGGGCCGGGCCACAGCGGCTCACCCTCCCCAAATAAAGATGGCAGAGCCCCGGACTGATTTCCATGCTAAGCCTCCCTGCTTAAACTCCCCTGACCCTATTGACGGGAAGCAGAGCGCTGTGCTTTCAATGTGGACCTGCCCCACTATCTCTTCCCTGGAGGCAACCCTTGCTACCAGATGTCTATCGCCCTCCTGCTTTGAAAGTTTGATGTCCCGCATCCCCTTATCAAAGGAGATTGCAGCCTTTTTTCCCAACTTCAAGGCAACTGATATCCAGGTACAAGAAATAATGATGGAGCCCAGCAACTGAGCCCCAGGGCCCAGATCCAGGCTGTGTAAGCAAGATAGGGCCCCTGGTCCTGCGGGGAGATAAGCAGGGCTGCTGGGGCCGCCGCTCCCTCCCTCCTTCGAAAGGCAGAGCCCCTGGTCACTGCGGAGGCTGCGTGTCTGAAAACTGGCTGAGAAGCTGTGGACGCAGGAGAAGCACAGCGGTTATGAACCAGAGTTAGCATCGGCCTCCTTTCAGCCTCAAAATCAAAACATCAAACTGTCATTTCAAAATTTGCAAGACCCGTAAAAGTGAACGCAGGACTTTTCCTGATTTGAGACCACACTCCCAGCTGGCCAGCGATCCCAGACCCACGCTTACTTTCCCGCACCTTGAGGGACCCTAACTCTTCCCATTTACATGAAAAAAGAAATATACAGAGTGTCCTCTTAAACGAAGCAAAGCCAATGACAAAAATTCGATTTCATGATCGGCCTTTAAAGTTATCACCCCAGATCATAAAAATTTAACACTGGGTAAAGAAAAACAGAGACTCACGGGAAGATATGTAGTCAGCGGTGAGTTTATGGGCTTGCTCAAGTCAAAAGGCTGCTTTTGATTTGTAAACGGGGAAGTCCTGTAAAATACTTGGCTCTCTGGGAGACGAGGAAACAGCAAGGTTTTGCAACTATAAATAAGGCTTACTTTACTCTGTAAGAGGCGGGGCCTCTCATGCAGCTTTGAGTAGGCCGCAGGTCGCTCCCTGTGGAGGTCCCAGGTCAGGCGATGACCCCGGGATGTCCTGAGGGACAATGCCACGTCTTCCCCCACACGGGCGCTTCTTCACGGCTGCCCACTTCATTAAAATTGCAAGGATTTTATGAAGATAAAGATACCTAAGTATTATAAAGGAGTAGCTGAACGTCCGGATTGGTCCACCCGAATAAAGAGCGACTGGCCTCTTAGCAGGAAAAGCAATTTTTCAAGCAAAGCTCGGTGAATCTGGTCATGATGTGGACATTGTTTTTAAATTTGTTTTCATAAGAAAGTCCTCAAAATTTCCACTTGAATGTTCTTTGTAGCTGCTAAGGCGTGTTGCTTCCTGAAACTTGGAATTGTATTTTTTTTTTTTTTTTTTTTTTTGGTGTCTAGATTTGCAGTACTTGAAAGGAGTTAATTTCTGAACAATTTTATCTTCCCCATAAATTTTTGTGTATCCCTCTTAGAAATGTGCTTGTGGAGCCAATAAAATATTACCAGCTTCTCAGGGGTCATACATACTTTCTAGTGAAATGTATACATTGAAATTTTACAATGAACTAAAAAAGTTTCAAGTGTTACAAAGAAACTTGACTGGAAACACATCTCAGTTATCTTGGGCTGGATCAACATCTTGTAGAGTCTGCTTATGCACCAAGTACATCCACAGCTGTTGGGACTTTCACTAAAAACCTGAGACCTTTGTTTTGATATTCATAAGCTCCACATTTATAGAAAAAATATAAATAAACCAAACCAAACAAAAAATGTCCACACATTTTACCTAGTACTTTACTGATATCTGAAAGAAGAAAGCCTGTGAAAGGAAATATTTTCAGTGGACCAGCCTGATCATTTGTACCACACAGTTGTTATTTTAATTTAATTCATGGGGAAAATCAACTCAGAGTGCAAAGAGGTTAGTCACTTACAGGTCTGAACTCTTCCAATATGATTAGCATGTCATTACTGTCAGATAAAACAATTAGTCTGAACGCATACTCCAAGCTTTATTTATTCTATATAAAGCCAGTGATGTTGGCATTCAGCTTCTTTCAGGTTGTTCTGTGAACAGGCAAAATGTAATATAATTCAGTAGTTTTATTGTATAAACTAACCCTAACTAATAACCAGAGATTTTATCCTAACCCCAATTAAAGAAGTCATTTTGTAAAATCATTGTAGGTACAATGCATATATTTTAAAATAACAAATTAAATTTCAGACACACACACACACACACACATATACACAGAGTATTATTCAGTATGTGATGTGTTCAGATGCTGCCTGGCAATTTTGCCAAGGAAAACAGGTAATTATGAGCATTCTATAGAAATATGCATGATAACTGCTCCAATCAAAGCCACTTAAATCCAAGAGAGGTTTGCTGTTGCCCATAAAAACCAAGCCCAGTGTTAACTCCAGCCAGGCAGACCAGGAATGGCAACCACGAAGCAGGCCAACGAAAATACAATGCTGTCCAAGAATCTTAATTCTGACTCCATCTTTGCAACGTCTTGCATTGGATCAGAAAGGCTGCCAGAGGATTGCAAGCGTCCCATTGCTTTGTTGTACATGAGCTCCACTCTTACATAAGAAAAACAAGAATCATTGAATGACTAGGGGCAAAAAAGTGCGAGTCCAAATCCTGCATACATTGGAAGGCATCATCTAATTATTGGCTTACGAAAGCCCATACCTAGACTTTATTTCTTGGGGGGAGGCCTCCTGCATGCCAGGCAAGAGTTCTACCTCTGAACTTCACCCCAGCCCTCATATCTAGATTTTAACGAGTCAGTATTTTGTGTCTTTTTTGTTGAAAGGCAATGAAAGCTCACGTAAAAATTACCCAGTAAAACCCAACTCCTTTGAGGCAGGCAGTGTGGTGGCTTCGGTTATGAAAGCCCTCAGTCTGCTCTGAACGGGCTTCGCAGGTTTTCTGTGCATTTATCAGATGCCAAGATTATGATATTATCGATATTATTGATAACGGTAAAGACACTGAGTCATGTCTAATACAGCACTAAGCACCAAAGTGAATTTGTTGATACATGCATGGAATCCATTCACTGTGACTCGCCTGTTTTGATTCACAGGGCTAACTTCATGCTATCAATAGATGGTTCACTCACGGACAGGCAGAGCCCATGATGCTCACAGAATGACACGAAGTGGATTTCGGATCTTTGTTTCAATACATTTGGTCCATTGAATCTGTAAAGGGATGAGCGGAAGAGAAATCAAAATTGCGAGGCATAACATAGAATTGGATGAAATAATAAATTAGGCGGGTTTCATTAGGACAATATTGATGGCACCACTTAATTCAAATTGGAGTCTAATGTAGATGTTTTTACACAATTTTTAAAACTTACTTTCATTTTAGCAAGTATAACAAATAGGATTCAGTAAACTGCAGTGATAATTGGCAGTGTTATCTATAATAAACAAATTCTGAGGATCTTAAATGAGACTAAAAACACTGGCTTTATATTTTAAGCTGCTTAAAATTAAAAGTTGGGGCCGGGCGTGGTGGCGCACGCCTTTAATCCCAGCACTTGGGAGGGTGAGGTAGGAGGAGCATTGCGAGTTCGAGGCCAGCTTTGGCTACAACGTGAGCGCAAGGCCGGCCTGAGCTACATAGTTCGACCCTGTCTCAAAAAACTAGGGCTGGGAGTTTAGCTCCGCGGTTTAAGCACCTGCCCTGGCAGGTGAGAGGTTGCGAGTTCAATCCCTGGAGCTGGGGGAAAAAAAAAAAAAAAATTATAAGTTGGGTAGTGAAGAAATAAAGTAATACAAAAGCAGAAGAAGAAAGATTCATACTTTATTTTCATTTGGACTTACAGTTTTATAAGATATGAAAATTTTAACCTGATAATGAAATACTCTCTAAAAAAATTAATTACATAAGATACTTTTAGTTAGCCACACAGAGTAAAGAATGAAACAGTAGCCAAGTGTGGTGTATGCCTTTAATCCCAGCACTCGGGAGGCTGAGGCAGGAGAATCATTGTGAGTTTGAGACCAGCCTGGGCTACAAAGTAAGCTCAAGGTCAGCCTGAACTGCATAGGGAGACCCAAAAAAAAAAAAAAAAAAGAAGCAGTCAAATGATTTTTAGGCCTCAAAAATTGTTATTCTAGAAAAGAGAAAATCCGGTCTTACTTTTCACAAATGCCAGCTTTGTAGTAGGAGTGGAGCCTGCCAGGTAAAATTAGTCATATCATTGTATTATTTTCCAGTTAAAATGGGCACAAGCAAACAAAATAAAAGCCAAAAAACGTGAGTGAAATCTGGCGCTCCTCGGAGCTCCTGGTGGCTGCTGACTTTGAAAGGTCTCGGGCTAAGCTGGGGGCACACACTTCGTGACCTGCCCTCCTCCACACCCCCTGAGCACACCCCTGCAGGCGTGCATGAGGGCCGGAGCCCCCCAGTTCTTGGAAGCAGATATTTATCGCCTAAATCTTGTTCATCAGTCTAAAACTTTTAAGATCCTCTGCAGATGCTTTTCTTTTACAAAATGCTATCTTTTCAAATAATGCAGAGGATTTCAACATGTGATACTATTAATATTAATGAATTCAGTAACTTCCAATAAATTGAGCTTATTTTTGAAGTTCCCTAAAGGTGTAGTGTTTCCCTCAAGTAGTTGCAAAGGGTTTAAATAAACACTTGCTATGTGAACTTGGAGGACATTTTCTTTTACTGCCTGAACACTGTTTCAAGGTAATCAGGCCAAGTGACAGATACAAACACAGACACTTGTCCTTAAGCCTGTTTGAACAGTGAAATGAGAACAGGCCTCTTTTCCTGTGCAGTGCCCAACCTCCCCCAGTGTCTGTGGCAGACTTGCTAAGTGGCGTATTTAATCATTCCATTATTGTTATTTCAAGCAAAATTAAGATATTATGACCAAGTCCCTTTTGTCAGGGCCGTCCTTTAGATATGTTAGCTGCATTGTTACATGCCACATAAGAATGCAAGCTTCAGCGCAGCAAAGACAGAATAAAGGTTTGGGTGAGATTCCAGGAGCATTAGTCACTGACAGCTCTGGGCTCCCATCAAAGCCAGGGCAAGCTCGGTCCCTCCTGAAGCGCCAAAGGACAGCCCGGGAGAAAGGGCTGAGAGCGCAGGCTGATACTCAGGAGCAAAGGAGTCCCGAAATGAGCTGCAGCTCTGGACGCTCAAGGAAATAGGAAAGGAAATAGGAAAGGAAATAGGAAAGTAATGACAAAGCCCCTGGGCCTTGATGTTTCTTTTCTGAAAGAGGCATCATCTCGGGGGCCTCTCACTAAAGAGGAGAACAATGGCTCTTCTTAATTCACGCCGATTTCACCTCGAAAGGGACCCAAGCTCTCTTTATCCCTGGTTGGCCCTGGCTTCGAACCAGCAGCAGACTGAAATAGGGGACTGAGGCACTCTGAGGAGCCCTTCCCTCGGCCAGCAGTGGCACGGGGACTCACACAGGCCACGGGGTCCCCAGGGGAGACACTGATCCTTCTCTGCCACGGCCTACGTCGGAAGAGGCTGAGTGCCGCAGGGTGACACAGATCACGCAGGGCCCTCCTGGCCTGGTGAGCTAAGCCAGGAGCAAGACGCTCCCGTCCTTTCAGCTGCATTCTCGAAGGTTCCTTTGGGGAGCATGCATTGCTTTTAAAATAATGAAAGTCACCTTATTGGGTTTTTTAAATTTTTTTCTCCAGTGCTAGAGACTGAACCTCAGGCCTCTGTACTGAGCTACACTCCCGGCTCTTGTCTTAATTTTTATCTTCATGGGTCCGTGTCTGCAGTACACCATACCTTCATCTCGGGGAGCTGGTGCAGGTGTCAGTCTCCATTCCAGCGAAGCTCCTCTTAATTCTTCTACCCACCCCAGTCTCTCCATCCTAGTTTCCTACTATCTTTTTTTTTGCTCTTTCATTTACTCACACCTCGGGTTTCTCACGTAAGAGTTAGGCTACAGCTTCTGTGTCTGACCGAGTTCACGTAACAGGATGGTCTCGGGGTGCATTCATTTTCCGACAAATGACTTGCATTCGCGTGTTTTAATTTTTGCTGTGAGGCAGAATCTGCGAGACAGACTCCAGCGGGGCTCGAGCTCCTGATCCTCCCGCCTCAGTTCCTTCCTTCAAGGAGGAGGAGAAGAAATGCTGCGCGGTATTTGGACCTTCGAATTTGAGAACTGGCGTGAAAGCCAGGTCCGGGGTGAGCACGCCGCGCTGGCTTAGCACAGAGTCACCCCAAGAAGGAGGGCGGGGGAGGGGACGAGAAGGAAAAGCCCAGTGAGAGAGCGCCGAGGCCGGGCAGCCAGGGCAGGGCGCGGAGCCCGGCCAACTAATCTGCCGGGTTTGTTTGCACAGCTTGGCGGGGACGGCGGCCGGGATGGCCGGCCGCTCCCTGCGGGGCCTGAGAGCCAGTGGCCGGCCAAGATACCAGCCGCACAGTGCTGCAACCTGCGCGCCCAGGCGCGGGCAGAAAAACACGCGGCCATTTGTCCAAACAGCCCCCGCGCTGCGCCGGGTCCCCCGCCTGGGCCCGGCCTGGCTGCCAACGTACACTGCGGCCGGGCTTATCTGCGCTCTGGAATTCCCAGCTCGGCGGGGGGCGGCCGCAGGAAGGGCTCCCCGCTCCCGGCGGGCGGGCGGGCGGGCGGCGCCGGCTGTACCTGGAGAAGGCCTGCCGCACCACGAAACCGGGTTCCCACAGCCCTGGCTGAGTCAGCACCTGGTCCAGCGCTGTGACTCAGACAGAAGGCAGCCGCCGGGGACAGGACACCCCGCCCCAGCCACGTGGTCCCCCAAACCGCAGCCGGCAAACCTGAGCAGCGCTGCGCTGCGCCCTGCCTTTGTCTGTCTGCGCCCTTTGTCCGGGGCACGGCTTTCCACCCAGGCTGGAGGTCTGCGCACCGCACGGCAGCGGTGCCCAGGTCTGAAGGGTCTAACCCCGCACCCCCCGGAAGCAGAGTAAGATGCGGACACGAGGCGGGGGCCGCTCAGCCCGCGCAGGGACATTGCCGCCACCTCCCCCCGGGGAAACCCACGTCTCCATCCAGGCCTCCCTGGCGCAGGAACCACACGGCCACGCACGAAAGCAGTTTGTGTCAGATGTGTTTTTGTGGGGCGGGGGGTGGATTACGTGTCACTTGGCCATTAAAATAAGCAAAACGAGGTATCTTTTCGTTAACCCTCCGCACGTGGTGGAGGGCGTTCAGATGTCGTCACTGTAAGATTTCCTGCTCACCTTCTGTCTACCGCAGACGGGAGACTTCTAAAAATACCTGGGGTGACGGTTTAGCAGGCAGAAGCAGGCAGAAGGTGCGGCTGCGCGCGGCATGTGGCAATGAGCTCTCCCAGCTGGAGGACGACAACGGCCCTGTCTATGTCCAGGGACGATGGGGACCTCGAGGGCTTTCCCCTGCCCTGCCGGCGTCTGAGCCCCGCATCGCGGGCTTGCAGGCGAGAGCTGCCGCCTGGAATGCACCACACTGGATCCCCACCACACTGGATCCCCACCTGTCTGCTGCCTGGGCTGCTGAGAAGTCCATCAGAGGGGACTGCCGGAGACAGATTTCCACGCACAGCGGACGCCCGATGGGAGAGCTCGCATTTGCCTCCCAGCACCCTCAGAGTTACAGCATGCCACTGAGCATGGCCAGCTTCCTGGGGAGACGATCGTGCCTTCCGGCCCTGATTAGCTTCAAAATACACCTTTCAGAAAATCTGCGTGACTTCTTCTCCCAACTTTGGAGCTTACCCAGGAAACCACTTTGGGTCACAGCTCCAATCCACAGAGCCAGCGGTTATGCTGGACAAGGCGACAGGGAGACACCTCTGCCCCACACCTACGGCCTCACGGTCGGCCTGACACCCGGGAACCTCCTGTACTAACACATTCTAGAACCGTACTGGACAGGTTGCTTCTGAGTCTTAGAAACAGAAGATCTAGCAATAGATAAAAGAATTCCCAGCTCGATTTTCCAGAAGTCAAAGTTATTTTGGGATGGCTTGTTTATTACTCTTTCCTTTTCTTTTTCTTTTGTTTACTTTTTTGAGACAGTATCTCATTAGGGCCTTGAGATTTCGGTGATCTTCCTGCCTCAGCCTCCTGAGTGCTAGAATCACAGGCATGCACGCATCACCCCACCTGGCGGCTGGAAGGGCTTTGTTTAGTCTCAGCCTGACTCTCTATGTCTTTGGGATAAAGATTCCTTAAAAGTCCCAGATCTATGGCTGCGTCTTTCCGTTCTGCTGCCCTTTCACTAATTGAGTTCACCAAGACCTCATGATATAAAGATCATATTTTTTTGGAATCATTTTTTCCCTGTTGAACAAGTAGCTGGCTGTTCTTTGCAGGCAATCACCATCAGGCCTGAACTTCCCTTGAAACAATCGCCCCACTTATCCTCCCCTGATGGCCTGGGTGGGGTAGGAGGCCTGCCTCCCCAGGGTGGGACCCAGGCCACCCACAGCAGAGGATGGCGAGCAGCAGCCCAGGACGCAGTGGACCCCGCAGCACAGAGAACCATGCCCACCTTCAGGAGGTGGGGCCCAGCCTCCGACCCTGTTTCAAAGTCTGGGCTAATAGTCAGGGATGGCCTTGGAGCGGGCTAATCTCATCACCCCAATTTCCTGGCAGCTGTGTCTCTCAGCCTGATAAGGCTTTATCAGCCTGAAATGGAACTTCCCTCTGCTCTGGAAAGGGGTGTTCAGCGAGACACATACCTGCCTTTGATAGCTTCCCTTTTGGAAAGTGGGGGAGTTTAATTGATAAAGTACCAAAGAACCAGGTGGAGCCCTGAGGTCTGGACATCACGTTAGCTACCAAACTGGCATCCAGCGAGGTTGCTTTTGACAATCTTATTAAACACAAGAAAACTGGAAAATTGTATTATCATGATCTCTCCTTCACTACGTAGATAAATTAGGACAAAGAAATACAAATAGGACATGCCGGCCAGTACGCTGCAAAACACTTCTGAAATAGCATCTTAACATTTTAAAATAAATTTAAATTTAAAAACAATAGGTACAAAAAAATTTAACTCTTTGTATTTTCCCATCTTGACACACTTCTTATTTTTAAAATTAAAAAAAAAAAACTACATTTTTAAACTCTCCCTCTGAGAAAGCAGAGCTGAGTGGGAGAATTTATGGGCAATTCTTAAATGTCACTCACCAACACCTAAGTAGCAAAGAGAGCAAGACCGACTATAAGTGTGGAAACAAAAGCTACCACACAAAAAAAATCTTAGTATCCACTTTGCAATTCACTATGGCAGTTTCTTCACAAAAGTAAACATATCCTCCTGCACAATCTACCTTTTTTTTTTTTGGCACCAAGGATTGAACTCACAACCTCACACCTGCCTGACAGTCACTTAAGCCACTGAGCCAAACTCCCGGCCCTGGTTTTTTGAGGCAGAGTCACACTGTGTAGCTCAGGCCAGCCTTGTGCTCCCATTGCAGCCCAAGCCAGCCTGGAACTCACAAAGCTCCTCCTACCTTAGCCTCCAGAGTGCTGGGATTAAAGGCCTGTGCCACCACACCCAGCTCTTACAATCTCCCTTTTGTGCTCCTTCACACTTACCCAGACAGCCTGAAGATGTAGACCCTTACATAACTGAGCACACGTTTACAGTAGCTTCAGCCAGAGTTGCCAAAACACCGAGGGCGAGGGCCTGAGCTGGCCTGTGGTGGATGCATGGATAAACCAGCTGCGGGGTGTGTACACAAGAGAATGTTATTCAGTAACCAAAGGAAAAAAAAAGCTCTCAAGCCACAGAACGAGATGGAGATACTTTCGATGACTGTTTCGGAGTGCAAAGAGGTCATCTGAGAAGACTGCAGGCTGCACAGTTACAAATACGTGACATTCTGGACAAACCTAAAACCACAGAGACGAAAAGAAAATGAGCTTCTCAGGGTGCAGGGACCTAGGGTCACGGAATTATTCTGCAGGATACAGTAATACTGGTTACATGGTGCTACACATTTGCTAAAACCCAGAGAATGCACGACACAGGATGGGCGGCGCTGCGGACTCTGTGATGAGGTATCAGTTATAACAAGCATGCTGTCCTGAAGCACGATCCTAGTACAGGGAATACTGAGGCAGAAAATGTGAAGGGATGATGTGGGAACTCTGTACTTACTGTTCCTGTGAACCCAACACTGCTCTAAAAATACAGCTTATTAACTTTTTAATACGCACTCATGGTATGAAG
This sequence comes from Dasyprocta punctata, assembly GCA_004363535.1. Taxonomy (NCBI): domain Eukaryota; kingdom Metazoa; phylum Chordata; class Mammalia; order Rodentia; family Dasyproctidae; genus Dasyprocta; species Dasyprocta punctata. The sequence continues at coordinate 19,818 of RJWM01010295.1, forward strand.
CATCACTGAAGGTGTCCACGCGTGGCCCTGGGCAGACGGGCCACTGTCGGCCGCCTGCAACGTGGTGCATACTGTTCAGCTGGAGACCGACAACAAGTTCTTTTTCTTTACCATCAACTCATTATTATTAATGGAGCGATAAATAATTCAGACCCCGCAACTTTTTTTAGTCTTATCTTCTCTAAAAGGCAAAGCCACTTCAGGCTGGCTCCAGCAAAATGAGCTGCTTTCTTTCCGCTGGCCCTCTTAAATCAGTTCTACCCTGACAGCTTATTACTTTGTAGACACAACCTTACCAAGAATGCTCTTAACCCCTCTCCCCCTCGATGATGGATTTTTATCCATCTCTCCCAGACTGACCTCTCGTTACCCTTAATCAGCAGTCTGGCCCTGTCCAGTCTGCTGCTAACACGAACACGGAGGGAATGAGCAGTTTCAGTCAGAGCGCTGGGGCTGGAGCATGAAGCTTGGGTTAGATGCAGGGGTCTCGGGGTTGTCCCTGATCTGGGTGTGCGCCACCTGAGGCCCCAGTTAGAAAGCAAGGGGAGCAAATCTAGTTTCACTTTTCCATAGTGAAGATCCATGGAGAAATTGTTTTGCAAACCAACCAACCCAAAAAAAGACCTTCTGCCAAAGTGCCTTTTTTTTTTAAAAACGACTGATGGATAGAGAACATACGATCTGCTTTATTGTAATGAGCTTATGTGAAGCTTTCCCCAATTTGCTGTTGAAAGTGCATTCTACTAGTGAGGGAAATTCTGTCTTTACAAGGCACATCAGTCACTGGAATGATAGTGGCTACCACCCAGCGAGAGAGGTCATGCATTGCAGGACCGTTGATGTGGCCCTCGCTAAGCTCAAGACAACAGAGCGAGGAGACCAGAAGGCAGGCACTGCCGTGTTATTTAAGGTGACCAGTGACAAAATAAATCTCTCTGTGGCTGTGGTTTAAATGTGTTCTGCAGGAAAGCTGAGTCCCATCACCCTGGTGGTGGGAGCTGGTGGCCCATGAGAAGCAGTCAGGCCACGAGGGCAAGGGTCTGGACTGATTCCGCTACCAGGGCAGTAGTTTCGTGGTGAGGAGGAGCTGGCCTCTTCTTAGCTCCTCCGCATCCACCATGGGACAACTCAGCTGGAAGCCCTCCCTGCATGCCGGCTCCTGAATCTCAGACCACCCAGCCTCCAGCACTGCAAGAACTAACTCTCTGTCCTTTATAAATCACCCATGCTTGGGTATTCTGCAATAGCACCAACAAGCGCACTAAGACACTGTTAGAGACAAAATCTGTTAACAGATATTTATCCATCTCAGGAAAAAAAAAAAAGGAATGGTTTTCTAGAAGGATGTACAATTTTCATCACCTAGGCAAAGGTATGGAGGTTATTATATTCATTCGTGCAACCTGGAGACCCCCAGAACCCCCGAATGCATTTTAGTGCATATTGACCCAAGCCTGTGCCCTGCAGCCCCCAGACAGCTCAGGGGGAGCCACAGGACGCAGATACCCCCTCCCCCATTCACTTGGGAAAGAGCTAGATCTTGTTTGTTCTGCCTTCGTTCCTTTGTCTCCCTCAGTTGAAATGAACTTGAGTGTGTTGTCCTCAGGCCTGGCTCTGCCAGGTGACATGGTGACCACATCCCTCTACTAACCACGAAGCTAAGACCATGAGCTTCTCTGCAGCAGGAAAGACTGAAAATAAGGCAACATGGACGGCAACTGCCAGGCACATAGGGAAAGACAACACTGGAGGCCAGTGGGAGTTCACCTGCCACACCCCACGCCACCAAGTCCCCAGGACCCCCACACACCAGCTCCCTCCCAAGCCTCCTTCCCTTGCCAGAAGGACTGCGGTCACCCCAGAAACCCCAGGTACTCGGGTCCCTATGAATCCTAAACTCTGACTTCCTTGCCTCTCCTCTAATCCTCACTTCCTCCAATGTTTGGGAGGCGAATTCTTTCTCATCAGAGGGTTGTTTTGGGGAATAAATGAAATAATTTCCTTAAAACTTCAGTGCTGCCCACGCATGTTGTGGATTTTCAGCACACTGCCTGCCACTCGACGGCCAGTGAGGGATGGATAATACGCCTCTCCCTCGTGTGGGAAGCCCACAGCAAAGGCCCCTTCTGCTTTTCTTCAAGATGCTTGGGGCTCACCTGCCCATTCTGTGCAGTGGGCGGGGCCACAAATCAGCCACAGCAGGGACAGAAAGCTGTGGGTGCCCAAAGCTCAGAGAGCGGGGCGTGCTTCGTCCTCCTTTCTCTGCCTCAACAGAGAGGCGTGGGCTGCCTTGCCACCTCCTCAGATGAGCCGGGGGCCTGCGTGACCCGCAGGAGGGCAGCTATCTGGACGGCAGTGAGGTTGGGTACTGTTTGTTACCGCAGCCCGACCTCGCCCAGCCGGACCAGCAGGGACCGGGCTGTGGACTGAACTGTGCTCCCCACAAGTTCACAGAGAGTCCCAGTCTCCTCGCCCCTTGTGACCATTCACGTACAGGGCCTTTACAGGGCTACTCCACCAGGACTGGAGCTCTTAGGAGAAGCCATTGAGGATCCGCAAGCAGAGAAGATGCTCCGTTAGGCCAAAAGAGCCCCGAGGAGAAGAAGCCAGCTCTCCTCACACCTTGGTCTTGGACTTCCGGTCCCAGAAAATATTTCTGTCCATGAGGTCACTTGGCTGATGGCATTTTTATGGTAGAATAAAAAAACTAACAGAGCTTTCCAAGCATGTAGCTCTAGACATCAGTCAGAGATAAACTAAGCCCCAGGAAAGGAAATGTGAAGGCCACAAGAGCCACTTTTCACACACACAGGCTGTGGAGCCAAGGGTCTGAGGACAGGAAGCAAGAGATGCGCTGGGACCCCAGCCCCCCCCACCCCGGGCCTCAGCTTCGGGCCCTGAGCGCACCCCCAGGTGACCTGAGCCTCGTCCCCGAGTGACTCACTCCCGTGGGAAAGGCCATAAAGGAGGGCAAGGACAGCAGCTACACACAAAGCTATTTTCATCTGGGAGAAGACAAAGTGTGACTAATAGTTTCTAGGGTGCCTCGTCTCTTTAACCCTCTCCCTGTTTATTATTTGAGCTAATCCCCGACTACACTGGGCTGTGGGAGGGGGATGAGAGGGCAGGTTCCCCGCCCCATGCAGACCCAGGCGGAGCAGAAGTGGGGAGAGGAGGACAGTCCCACCCCTGAGCCTGGGAGAAGCAGGAGAACAAAGGCGGCCCAGGGTCCTAAAAACGACGAGGGCCGCCTGGCAGTCAGGCAGGCTCGGAAGTGATTGCCTAAGCATAAGACCCACAGCAAAATCAGCTGAAGGAGTTTTCTGTGACATCAGAGGGGGCACATTATGGTGACAGAGGGGTTCCCTGTGACATCAGAGGGGTTCATCTGGTGGTGGATTGAATTTCCTATGACATCAGAGAGAGTTTACAGCAACATCAGAAGGAGTTTATCGTGATGTCAGGTTGAGTTTACTGTGACATCAAGCTCACTATGACATCAGGGGGCTCACTATGACACCAGAGAGGGTGGTGTCAATGGGGTTCATTGTGACGTCAGAGGGGTGCATTACAGTGGCAGATTAAGTTTGCTATGATGTCACTGGAAGTTTACTGTGACATCAGAAGGTGTTCACCATGGTGTCTGAGGGAATTTGACGCATTTTGCAGGCAGCGTGGCAGCAAGGGCTGGCCGAGCAGCCAGGATGCGAGGGACAGAACCTGTGGGGGAGTAGCACGGCTGAGGCCACCTCAGGGATGCAGACCCAGCTGTGACCAAGGGCTTCGGAGACCAACTCAGCTTGGATGGGGCCAATGCCCATACAGTCAGAGTCCCAGGTCCAGGGAGGCCGACCTGGGTGGGAACCCACATCCAGGGACACAGACCCAGCCAGGGACGTCATCCAGGGACGTGGGGATGGCCGGGACCTAACATCCCGCAGTGCTGCTGCGGCCAGGGAGTAGGAGTCGGGGGCCTGACATTACCACCCCACCCCCAGACCACAGGGCGGGCAGAGGTGTCGGGTGTGGCCCAGAGGGGCAGCCTGGGCAGGATTCATAGCAGCGGACGGCGGCTGATCACCAGGAGTCCTGCTCATGGAGGAAGGAGGAATGTAAGGCCCAGCCTCCCTCTTCCCCTCCTGCTTCCCTCTAGAACCACACGTAGGTCCCTCTGCCAACAGCATCAGAACCTGGGGCCAAGCAAACCTGGGGCTCCGTCCAAGAGCAGAGCAGGTTAAGCCGAAAGAAGAGCTGGGGTGCGGCACCCGCACTGGGCACGGCTATGTGCACCCGACCACACTAGGAAACTGCCCAGCATTGTGTAAATAAGGCCCAAGGCAGGACCGACCCCGTCCACAAACTCCTCAGGAAACCACGTCCTCCCTCTTCCCGCGCAGTGACCACGACCTGGGTCCACACGAGGAGGGCGGAGGGCGGCGAGTCAGGGCTGCAACCCTGGAGGCGAGAAGGGAAACTACAAACCCGACCGCAGTCTGCCCTGTTGGCTGCAAGCTAGTAGAGCTCGACCACAACAGTGACAACCACGCCCCACCCCGGAAACCTTCTCCTCCATGGTTCTCAGCACCGACCCTGCTGTCAGTCAGTGACCGTGGAATCTGAATCCTACGTGAAACCCTCACATCGGCACCTTGTGTCACCTCTGCTTTAATCAACAAATTGTCCTGGAGCCGTCCTGAAAATGTGGGCTTCTTGGAATTCCCTTCCACCCTGGCTCAGGAACCCCAGCCCCTGAGGTGCTACAGGAGTGACCCCAACATGATGGGAGTTTAAATTAAATGCATAACAGCGATTACAGTAAAAGACACATTGCCAAGAACAACAAGGCGAGGGGTGCAAAGTAAGGGGGGGAGGGTCAGTGGTAGCGTGTCTTGTGTTGCAATTTTTAAAATTTAAGCATTCACTGTGATTCTGATTATCCTTGTTGATCAAGCACTTACAGCAATTTCTGTCAAAGAGAAACACGATCGTGCATCACAGCCGCCTCATACACCAGGTCGGGCACTGTGCAACTTCTGGGTTTCCCCCCAAATCAAAATAACTGTGAAAAGGAAATGCTTTGATCGATTCAGGAGATCGAGGCAGTCAATCAAAGACCCGGAAGAGACATCAGAGCAGCTTCAGAAAGCAGCAGGAAGCATGGGATGAATTTATTGGAAGTGATTTTTAGTGTCTGGAAGGGAATTCACAGCAGTGTGTCTTGTCCTTGATACATTTTTAAGAGCTGTAACATTCACTGTATTTGTTGATCACGCCGTGGTGCTGAGTGGCACCACCTCTGTGTCCTGCCTGCGCGGGTCCGGGGACCCAATGAGTGTGTGGTGCTTTCTGTGTGTCTGTCCGCATGATACCTGCATTTCCTCCAGACTCGTGCACATCCGGTGGGATAAACAGTCTTTCAAGCCTGCGGCCTGCCTGGTTCCCGCTCCCCCACGGAGGAGTACTGAGAACACCTAATTGCCCTCGGAAGATGTCTACTTTACGATAATCATTACCTAAATATTACACACCGGAGACTTGTACGGTTAAAGAGGCTGAAATTACTTATGATATACTAGCCATATTTTACTTAAGCTCTTAGGACCTAATTCATAAAAATTAATTCATGAGTTATAAGGATGATCTCTATCCTTTAATAGAACACTTCTGTAATTCATTAAATTCTTTAATCCTGTCACCTCGGATTGTGTATATTTAAATCCAGTCTTTCAGGAGGGGAAAAAAAGGCTGGCGCTCAGGGAGTAGAGAAACATCCGGGTTTGCCACCTGGATCCACGTTTCTAAAACCCGTAGGCAAATGCGCAGAACGTGGAGGAAATAAAAGTCACGCAGGCATCCGTCAGCTCTACCTTTAGAAATCGTGCATGGGGGATTCCTCTAGCAGCATGGGGTCTCTTTGGAGGCTGGCAGACGATTTCCAGTCGTCGTGGCCCTTCCCAGACCTCACTAGAACCACTCTCTGCTGAGCAGATCTTGGGATCCCTGAGACTTTGCCGAAAGTTGCTGGGAACATCTGGACCCAGAGCTGAGCCAGAGCCTGTGGGTGCTGGCGGGCTCTGCCCCGAGGGCTTCGTGGAGACAACGTTGCCAGGTCACTGTTCCCACAGTCCTGACGCACTGACCGCCCAGTGCACCGCCTCACATCTGTCCCTGCACCAGCACAGTGGCATCCAGGAGGACACCCAGAGCCCCGCCTGTCTGCTGGGTCCCGCTGACCCCAGACCTGAGCATGTTTTCCAGATGGAGAGATTTCAGTCTGTGTGCTCACATTCAAGGCCAGTGTGGTTTACTAAACAGCTACTTAGCATCTCAAGCCACAGCACATCACCGACACACACTCACACCGACCCGCCAAGGAATCAGGATGGACCATTTCCCTGTGCACGGCAGAGAAGGCTCAAGGCTCCCAGGATGGCAGTGAGAGGAGATCTCGCCCCGGAGGATCAGTCCCTGGGCCCTCAGTTGCCCGCCATACTCCAAGCCTGTCACATCACGCTGGTGCCTTCGCTGGAGAAACCACTGGACCAAGATGGCCCTGGGGTTCCCTCCTGGATGATTACTCTGCCTTTGGCCTTGTAGATCAGAACCTGAGGGTGCAGTGGAAGGAAAGGGGAGCCACAGCCCCAGGCAGTGACAATCCAGGATCCACAGCCCCAGACCGCCCTTCACCAGCGGGGAACTTTCCTGCCTCAGCCTTAGAGGGAGGCAAGCGCTCCTCCGCCTGGTTTAAGGAGGGGCCTGCATCAGAAGGGGAAGGGGGACGTGCTCGCCAGCCGAGCCTATCACTTTAATCCAGATCACAACAGCGTCTCTGATCATTTTTCTTCAAAAACTTCCACTTGATCCTCTTGGGCTGTAATTGGAGGGAGCCGTCTCCTCCTGCTGAGGGACTTTTGAGCATCGCAGCCACATGTTGGGCTCGGGAACAAATGCGGGGTCTTCCCTGGGGGGACAGGCAGGCTGGATGCTGACCAGAGGTTCTGTCTCAGGTTCATTTTAACAAACTCACGAGTCTGTGCTCCAGCCACCGAAACAGGGCATGGAAGCCTCTTGGTTGCAGCCGCTCCCGGGAACAATCCAATGGGCTGACACACTCTGACCCCAAAGCCAGGCAAAACCAGGACAAGGAAAGAAAGCTGCTGCATACCCCATGAACCAGGGAACAAACTAGACATCCACCAAGCACAGACCAAGGACCACAGCCACGTGGGGTTTATCCTCGGAACACAAGGTTGGGTTAATGCTTGGAATCGAATCAACAGAGAGCACCGTATTTACAGCCTGAAGAACAACCACACAGTTGCATCAGTTGAAGTAGGAAAAGTTCTTGACAAAGCTTTATGTTTGTTTACAGGGGGTGGACAGAAAAAGTAGAAGGGAATGTCTGAGAAACAGCATTTGTAAGCAGCAAAAAACCAAAACCACAAAACTTCAGCTAAGATTGTATTCAATCCAAGGCATGGAGATTGAAAAGGCAGAAACAAAATTCCCAGTATTGGCAGAGAATAGGGTGGTCTGCAAAAAGTCCCAAAGAATCGCAAAATAAATGAAAACAAACCTCCTAAGAAGAAGTGAATTTTTCAAGACTACAGAATACTAAGCCCGCAGCCAAAGCCAACAGCATAGAAATAGATACAAGCAATTGCATAGTTGCAAGCAATGTACAATTGGAAACCAAACTTTCAAAACATAATCCATTTATAAAGATTCAAGTTCTTATAAAATTAGGCATGCACTTAACATAGGACCCAGCAATCCCACTTGTGGCAGATTAACTAACGGTGACCTTGTAACATCCAGCTGAACTGAATCGGCATGGTACTGGGTGTGGAAGGCCCACCTGAGGATTGTTGCCAACAGCATAAAAAGAGAACTGGAGGGGAAGATTGTGTGCTGTTGATTCTCCTGGAGAAGCTTGTCGTGCTGGTTTTCCTGATATGAACTCAGCTGTCCTCACTGTTGGAGGAGCTCAGGTCCTTGCTGAGGATGGCTGCGGTTCTCTTTGGAGGATTCTGGTCCTTACCTTTAGCATCACTTTCTGGCTCCAGTGCAGACCCCCAGCCTTCATCCCACGGGCACAGACTTTCTAGCTTCCATCACTGACCTTTGGGCCTTCCCAGTGCAGATCCTTGATACAGACCTGCATGAGACATTTTCCTGGGCTCTAGGTCTCCAGCTAGACTCATGGAGGACTTTTCTGTGGGTTCCAGGCCTCAGCTGGATTCTTCGGGTCTCCACTGTGTGGATAGATCTCCTGCACTCTCTGTATTTGACTTTTTGGGTGAATGTTATAAAATAATCCTATAAATTATGTGTCCTGTATTAAATCTCTTCCCTTGCAAACCCTGACTACAATACCACTCCTGGATATTTACCCTAGAACACGGAGGCAAATATTTACAGCAGGTCGGTTCCTAATCACTGGTAACTGGAAGACACCCAGGTGTTTCCAACAGGTGGCTCCACACAATGAGTACGACTGGGCAATAAAAAGGAAGACACTGTGGATACACAATCTGGATGAAGCGGAACAAAGGAGCTCATCTCCAAAGGTTGCACACTCTATCACTCCTCTGAGATGACTTTCTCGAAAAGACAAACACTCTACAGTAGCTCCACGTGGAAGACAGGTGGATGTTAGGGGTGGAGTTGGGTGTAACCCTAAATCAGTGTAGAGATTTTGGTGGGTGTTAGTGTTCTGTGCCCTGGTTCTGGTAATAGGTGCATACACGTACACAGAGTCAAAATTCATAGACCAAAAAAAGGGAAATGTCTATTTACTATATATTAACTTAAAAAGTCTGCTTCATATGCATATTTAAAGATCTGTGGCCCACACCAAGAGAAGTCAACAATAGGAAGTACACCTGCGACTCACTGTTTGAAGGTGTTTTTTATTTCTGAGGCCTCTCCCTCTAATCCCCACTGCCTCTGCCCAGCTCACAGAAGCATCCCCCCTACCTTAGGTCAGTGGCTCCAGCATCGTTGAGGAGAGATTAATGTATTTGCTTTAATAATATTTTAAATAATTGATTCGTTTGATTTAACTCTGTGCACGGACTCACTGGAAAGGAGTAACCTTTTAAGCTATTAGCAGTCATTTGCATACCTTATTGGGAAGAATTTAAATAATTATGCTTACTAGCTAGCAAAATAATGATGAGTTTTCTTAAATAAGTGAAAGAAGCAATCACAGGAAGTGATATAAAGGAGAACAAGAGGAGAGGCCCTTGATTATGGAAAGTCTGGTGCTAGAAGAACCAGGGCACAAGGAAGGGCCCAGCAGCAGTCACCTGGCACCCCGAGACCAAGTGGGGGCCAGTCACCTCTGGGTGGGGCTGGACACCCGTCAGCATCGCCAGTCACCAATGAACATCTGATGAAACACGAAGTGGTAGTCAAGACACATTCGCTTTTCAGAGTCCGTGACTTTGCCTGTGCTGGAACAGTCAGCAGATGAGCAGAGACACTCAGCCGGTAGGGGGACCAGCTTTAGACTTCTCTTCAAAAGGTGGAAGGAAAGAAAAAAGGTGGAGAGTGGCCAAATGCTTCCCTGATTCAACTTACTCAGCTGTTTGCAGGTCGGGGAAACTGAGAAAGGCCGGATGCCTGGAAACGCACACAAAATGAGCAAAAGGCCTGTGGAGAACCCAGACCCTGAATATGCAGCCCTCCTGCCTTCTTTTTTCTTGTTCTGTTTTTGGGGGGAATGGGGGGCATACCAGGAATCGAACTCAGGAGCTCATGCTTCCCAGGTAGGTGCGGCACTGTTCCTTTTCTTTTCATAGTATTTTTTCTGCTTAGAAAATGTTCTTGGTGTAAAAAAAGAAACATAAAAATTTAACAAGAGTAAAAATTCATCCTTACCACACACCTGCATCTCACTCTCCCCATAGGTAATACAAGTCTGGTGTGTTTTCTGCAGAAGTGTCTAAAAAGGGTAATATATAAAAGTAGGTTCCCAAAAGCCCATAGAATCTTCACACTCACTGCTCTAAAGCCCCCTTTAAAAATGCATCTTAACCCCTTTCCATGTAAGTCCTTGGAGGTCTACATCTTATACGAATGATCGTACATTATCCCAATCTATTTTACCATAATGACACAACAGCAAATATTTGCTCTGATACTATCATTTTACCATTTTTAACCATTGCCACAACTTGTGTAGTCTTGTTTATATGCTGTTGCTCAAGAGTTTCTAAGGCTCATTCCTAAAATTGGAATGGCTACAGCCAGAATAGCTCAGAATTATGAACATTTGAAATTAAAATATGGAAGTCTCATGTTGATTTGCATAGCTATTGAATATATGGAGTGTCTATTTCCCCAAATCCTCAATAGAGAATAATCAGATATATAGATGTGCATACAGAGAGATGTATCTTTCTGACTCATAGTCACTTGTTCAAAGGGTGATTGTAAATCATGGTGTTTACATTTTTAAAACAATTATTACAATAAATTACACATTGAAATTAAGCCCTCTTGCTTTGAACACACTTAATCTCTTCATTCTTGTCACTTTCTAAAGCAGTTCTGAAAGTTCTGTGTCATGTCTTTCCTTGGTGGTCTCAGTGTCATAAATTGATTCAAAATATTTACAGTAATTTCTGTCAAATAAAATCATGTTGTATTTTCATCCACTTTGTTCACCATATCTGATACTATCTTGATTACTTTTTTCTCATTGCTGGGACAAAATACCTGACACCCAAAATTAAGGAAGGAAGGGTTTGTTTAGCTTGCAGTTTGTGGAGGTTTCCATCTGTAATCAGCTGGCTCCAAGGCAGGGTGGCACATGGCAGAGGGGCAACAGTTCAGGGCAGCAGAAGACAGCAAAATCAATGAAAGCAAAAAGCAAGGAGCATGCAAAGACTTTTTCTGTCCCTTACCCTTATAATGCATGTAGACTACCCATCCCAGGGTGGGTGTAGCACCCACACCCATAATCCCAGCATTGGACCATGAATCAATCACAATTCTAGAAGTTCACCTCAGAAAAGCGCTTCCATGACTGCATGAGGCTTTGTGGGGACATCCAGACACAAATCACAACATTTCACCCCTGACTCCCCAAAGACTCATACACATCCCTTTATGTGAAGGTCATTTTAGTCCATCTCTAAGAGTTTCCAAAATCCTAACAGTTTCTGCATTGCTGAAAAGTCCAAGTCCCAAGTCTTCTCCAAGATGTAAGGCAAATTCTTGGCTACAAGCCCCTGTACAAGCAAAAAGTTAAACACTTCCAGTGTTCAATGGCACAAGATAAACGTTACCATTCCAAAAGACACAAACAGGGGAATACAACAAAATGGGACCAAAGCAAGTCCAAAATCCAGTAGGTCAAACATTAAGTCCTGGAGTTGTACATCCAGCATCTGAAGTAATCTGGTAAGTTGTAAGATCTAAAATGTTTTCATGACTCATGTCCTATGGCACTTCCGGTGGTTGTAGCTCCCAGGGCTCTTTCTTAGGTTCACTCTTTTCAATCCTTGCAGGTTTCTGTACATGATCCACATTCTTGGCTTCTCCAAACTTCTGGGTTCTCCATTGCAACTTAGGTTTCACACTCACAGCTTCACACACTGCCTTCTCAGGGGCACACTGCCTGGCCTCCCAGGCCTTCTTCTGAAATCTGGGTGGAAGCCTTTTTAACCTCTTAACTCTTGTATTCTTTATGCACCTAAAATCAGCACCATGTGGGTGATACCAAGGTATGCTGCCAGTTGTAGCTGTAGCCAGGCTTTCTTTCTTTTCCCTTGGCTCTAGGGGTGAAGTGCCTGGATCACTGAATACTCAACCTGATTCTGAGGAACAAATTCTCTAGGCTGCCACCATTCTGGAACATGGTGTGGCCACCACCATTTTGGAAGCTGGTGCTCTGTGGCTTTCTCCTCAAAGCAAAGTCTTTCATTTTTACAGTTTTGGGGCTGCAAAGGGTAGAGACTTGCTGTTTCTTGTGATTCCCTCAGGCCATATTTTCTATTTTCTTGTTCCTTCTCATGAAACAATACCTCCTCTGCTCTGTCTTTATAGTCCACAACTTTACTGAAGTTTCCTTTCTGGCCAAACACACAGTGTTTTAAATCATCTTGCTGGGCTCTTTGCTCTTGATTCTCGACATAAATCTGTCTAAGAACCCCCAACAATAGCCATGCCACCACTTCAATATTCAACTGCCTTGAAATTTCTTCTGCAAGATTAATAAGTTCACTTCCCTCAATCTCAGTCTCAGACAAAGTCTTTGGACACAGAAAGATGCAGACAAACTTTTTGGCAAGGCATAACATACATCATCTGGCCCCCAACAACCAATTCAGTCCCTCTTCCCAGCAGAAACCTCCCAAAGCTGGTTTTTGCTAGCAGGATTTCTATCAGCCTTCTGGCCTTTTGAGCTCTGACCAGAATCTCCCATACAGAACAGTCTAATGTGTTCCATCTCTACGCTTTCAGGCAACATCTATAAACCTTTCCAAACTCTTCCTACAAGCCATTCCCAAAGGCTCTTGAACCACATGGTTAGGTACAGTCACAGCAACAACCCCAATTCTCTGGTACGAAATTCTGTGTTGGTCACTTTCCTCTCATTGCTGAGACAAAACACCTGATGCCTAAAATTAAAGAAGAAAAGTTTATTTAACTCACAGTTTGTGGTGGTTTCAGTCCATAATCTGCTGGGTCCAAGGCAGGGTGGCTCACGGCAGAGGGCAACTGTTCATGGCAATGAAAAATAGCAAAAGCAGCAAGAGCAAAAATGGAGACGAGCAATGTGAAGACGCTTTCTGTCCCTTATAATGCATGTAGACTACCTATCCCAGGGGAGGTGCAGTACTCATAATCCTAGCATTGGACCATGAATCAAATGCAAATTCTAGAAGCCCACCTCTGAAAAGTGCCTCCATGACTGCATGAGGCTTTGGGGGGACATCCAGACACAAACCATAACAGGCACCATGGAACTTCTGCCTCTTCCCCAAATTCAAAATGACCATGAAAGTTAAGTACTTGAAATCAATTCAGGACACTGAGGCAGCCACAATAGCATGACTAAAGACACTCAGGAAAGAAGACTCCAGAGCTGCTCTGGAAAGTGGAAGAAATGATGGGGTGAGTGTGTTCAAACTGAAGGGGAGAATTGTGAGGGGATTGATGGTGCTGTGTCTTTCACTGCAACAAACTTTTAAAATACAAATATTCACCGTATTTTTTATCACACTCTGTATTGAGTTGAACTCCATGAAGTTCCTTGCATTTTGCACAACATCTTCAGATTTGTCATTTGGTGTGCCTGCTCATGCCGCTTCTCCCTTTTCTGTTGTAATATTTCATCACAGACTTACAACACAGCCTTGCAGTCATACATAGTCTGTTCCCCATCCCATCTCAGTGTCTGCTTCCTTCTGTCACTGGAGTGTTGACATGGTCCAGTCTTGATGAGTCTAACTGATCAGTTCTTTCAGGGTTCCGAGAGCTGACGCCATGATGGGAACATCTCTTCACTGGGTTGTCTTCTCAGAGGACCATGGCACCCGTTTCCATGACCGGCCCCACTTGGTGCCATCTTGGTGCTATTTTGGAGCTCACCTAGAATTCCTTGGATGTCCTGATGCTCTACCCCTGTTGAAGTCCATCAAACCAGGTAGCTTAGTGTTGTATCCCTCTGCTCAGAGCACTGGTTCCAATGGCATTTATATCACAAACCTCCCAGACTTCACCCAAACTCAGCAAAGGCCTCCGGAGTCAATGACTGAGCAGATATTTCCACCACTGGGAGCCCTTGGGCTGTGATGTCCCCAGGTTGAGTAAGCCAAACCCTGCTCCTCCCTTGGTCCTCAGGCAGGACCCCTGCTCCACAGGTTTTTGCTGTGGAGCAGATGATTTCACACTCTTCAGACACAATTCCACAGCCGCAGGAACAGCAAAGCACAGCAAACACAGAGACACAACTGAATTACTTATGACCGCTGGTGTTTTAGTGTGTGCACATGCCAGTGAGTAGATGGTATGGATCAGCCCTGTTCTTCCTCCCAGAGAGATGCTTGTCTGGTTCTTGTTTTTGTTTTTTTCTAGTGTCACCATCAAACCCAAGGCCTTCACTCTAAACTGTACCCCTCAGCCCTTATTTTATTTCTTTTGAAACAGGGCCTCACCAAGTCATTAAATTGCTCAGGCTAGGCTGGAAGTTACCACTTCCCTGCCTCAACCTCCCAGCTAGCTAGAATTGCAGTAGTGTGCCACCACCCTCGGCCAGTGAGCTTTCAGTGGCAAGATCTTTGATAACATCATCATTCTTCACTCTGCAGTTAAACAGATAGATCTTCTGCAAATGGAGAGGGGACCAAGAGTTGGAGGAGAGGGAGAGAAGGTGAAGGGGATCCACAAAGAATGAAGATGCATCAGGTCCATGCACCCTGAGCCACCGGTCATAGCCTCCTGCAGCATCCTGGCCACGGCCTCACTTCTTGAAGGCATTCTGCAGCTCCTGACTTCACGTGGAGCCGGGGGACCCGCATCCTGGATCCCTACAGGGAAAAAACTCAGAGTTCATGACTCAGAGGACCCAGGTTAGAAGAAGGGTTTAGCTTTTCCCTTCCTAGCTGGACCTGGCAGGTGTGTTTCCCATGGGAGAACGGCCTTCACAAGACGGGCGGAAGCAAGCAGGTAGCCCAGGGGAAGAGGAGCAGAATCCTCCAGGGAGTAGACACAGTGCAGAGGGCGGTGTCCTCCATGGGTGGGCATCACACCATGCTTTCCCCGCTCCCCTCATCCCTCCTGCGGAGTCACAGTGGGACCTGGGAAAAAATAATTTCAGACGAGTATTTGCCACATGAGGACACTTTATAGTAGTATTTTTAAAGTCCCAAACTTGCAAGAGGAAAGGCTTGTTTTTCTTAGAGAAGATTAACAGCAAGATGTTAGCCAGCAAAGGCCAAAGAGAACATTCTCCGGGATCACACAGTCACTTGTCAACACAGAGGAAGCCAGGGGACTTCCCCGTGTTTGTTTGAAAAGAACTCTGTGAGCCAAGACATTAAAGTTGTTTGAGGTGATATTAGAAAGTCATTTATCTAAAGGAGGAAACCAATGCAAATGAGTAATGCTATTATGCTGATCCTTAGGATGAAAAATTAGCAATCAACAAAGCAGGAAGATGAATAAAAGAAAAGACTGTATACCTAATTAGTTTGAACACATGCAATTTGTAGTTTAAAACTAAAGCTATTAGTGAATCTAATGGTGGCTCTACCTACTAATAGATTATTATGGATATCAAGCACATTGCATAAGTTCTGATAACTTCAGGTTAGGATACTGTATTAATTGGATTAACTTTACCTTGTCTTATTTTTTATTTATGTTTATTTTTTTAGAGATAGAATCTCACTATGCAGTTCAGGATGGCCTTGAACTCACACGTAGTCTGGCCTAGCCTTGAACTTATAGCAATCTTCCTGCCTCAGCCTCCCGAGTTCTAAGATTACAGGCTGTGCCACCATGCCCAGCTAGCTTATGTTTTTAAAATCTCTATTTAGAACCTAGCTGTTAATCCTGTATATCTGTAAATAGTTTTCTCTGCAATTAAAACAAATGTGTATCAGTCCCTTCATGCAACATGATTTTCCCTGAAGTGGACAAGGACTCTGAACCCTGAGGAGAGAAGTGTCCTCCTTGCACGGTTACTGTTGCTCTGGTCTCATGAGGAATGCTCTGTGTTTAAGAGCCTTTTTGCCCATTATCTGCCCATCTGGATTCTAGAGCATTATGGTCAGGGAATTTGCGGTGCGATCTGAAAAATATGGTGACTATTCAGATTTTTGAAAGAAATTTGTTACAGTAAAAGACTCATTCCCATGAATCCCTTCAAAACACTCCCCCAGACTTCAAACGCACTCACCCCATGGTTCCTGCTACTTCCCAAAGCAGTTCTTTGAGTCTCTTTCCTGAGCGTCATTAGGGAGTGTTGCTGACAGCCATCTTCCAAAGGGCAGGCAGCTCGTGAAGACCGGGCACCGTGTCCTGTCCGCCTGAGTTACCGGATCGGCACCCTGTGACTTTGGAACGATTAATGGAGGCGAACCTTGTACCATAACCCATTGTCTAACATTGGAACATTCACCGTAGTTTTTGACCACATGCCATAAGTAGAACGCCTGGTTAACAACACATACTTTTTGTTAATTAATGTAATATTACCAAATATTTTTTAAAAACAGGCAAATTTCACTTAAAATATATTCCTTGCCTATTTCTGCATATCATGTCAGAAATACTAATTAATAGGAATAGATAGGAAATTGACTTGCCTCATGGTAATTTATGAGTGTAATTCTTAAAGGACCCATAATTAACGTTTGGGCAAGGATGATAATTATAAATATATTAGTTCTTCTTGCTGTAAGAAATTAGTTCTTACTGTGATCAGAACTGCTCTACCTTAGATTTATTAAAGATCTTACAATATTGGATTTGTACCTGTTCTGTGGTGTATATTAACTGCATGTGTGTAAAATATTTTGTAACACTGCCCCAGCTAAATAAATGATAGAAAACAGTCAAAGCCATAGACAACATAAATCTGGGGAAACAGGAACCTAACTTCCCGCCGTTACAGGACGAGCGCGCTCCGCTGAGGACCGCGTGGGGCCGTGAGCAGTACGATCAGGAGCCCGCCAGGAAGCCGGTCTGGGCCTCTCCAGATCTTTCTTCTTGGTCACTTTGTGTACATCCTCCCCGCTGATGCCTTTTCGTCTTTAAAACTTGAGTCACAGCTCTAGTTATCTCCTTTTCACTGAGGCAAAAATGCACCAAAGTCTTCTGGTATACCCGGGAAGCCCTGCAGACAGAAGAACTGCACGGGCCCCGTCCTCTCCCAGCGCCTCGCGGAGCCCCTACGCATGAGGCTCACGCCCCGTCCAGGGACCCGGGAAGGGCAGAGCTGCTGCCTGCAGCGGCACCCGGGCTTGCCGTGCGTCTTGCTGCTGGGGAAGCACCCGCAGACACCGCACCTGGAAGTGGGGGTCCTTCCCCTGCTCTGCCTGTGTTGGGGGGTGATGATCTCTCTTGACGATGGCAAATCAATAAACCTCCCCTGAGCAGCACAGCACATGGCGGCGTTTTATCTTACACTCCCAAGAACCAGCGGCCTGAAATCCCGGCTGGGTAAGCCACACCCCAGCTCCCAACGCTCAGATCCCTTCCCGGAGGACCGATCGTGTCCCTTACCACGGTGGCGCGGCGGCTGTCTTCCCCGCAGCCGGCAGCGGCACCGGATTTCAGGCACCGAAAGCCCCGGAGCGTCCACCTCAGGGTCCCCCTCCCCTGCGTACCGCAGCCGACCACCAATCCCCTCCCACCGCATCCATTCTGTGCCAGGTCTCCCCCGCCCCGGGGACTGGCTATCTCCCCGCCTCACCGCCCACCCCACCAGGCCTCTCTCCCTCTCAGCCGGGTAGGGAGGCTTCGGACCTCTCTTGGCTGAAACTCAGCAGGCGCCATGGGTTCCTTCCTCACAGACCACCCCCACGAACGTGTTCTTCCCTCTCTGTCCTTTCGGGCTCCCCTCAGACCCAGTCTCCTACACGTCCTCTCTCCTCTCAGTTTCTCCAGCCTGCTTTCTCTCTGGAATCAACCCATGCATCTCGATGTATCTTTTTAAAATATTTATTTATTTATTTATTTATTGGGGTTTTTTTTGAGACAGGGTCTTGCTATGTAGTTCAGGCTGGCCTTGAACTCACTATGCAACCCAGGATGGCCTCAAACTTGCAGCAATTCTCCTGTCTCAGCCTTTCAAGTGCTGAGATTATCAGCATGTACACCATGCCTGGCTTCCATGTATCTTTCTTCGGTTTTTATTATTCATTTGTATACATAGATATATTTTATTGACACACAAACATTCATACATGTATATATACACACACACACAACAAATGCTTCATATGATTATGTTATAGATACTGTACATATTATTATGGGGCTTGCTTTTCTATAGAGTATGACATATGTTGAAGAGTTGTCCCTGGGGTACCTCAGGAGACAACAGGGTGATCATTTCTTTATTTACATCTGTATTTTTTAATTTCTCTACAATAATTACACAGAGGCTTTATAATGTCACACGACCATCACAAAAAGGAGCCAACAAAGAAAAGTTGTCAATAAGAGAGATTGTGCCCTCTGCCTTCTGTCCAACAACGAAAAAAAAGATAATTTTAGTGATTATAAAAAAGAGAAATGAAGTGTACAAAACTATACCACCTTCAAAATTTAAAAATTTTGGAAACAGAAGTTAGAGCAGCTTATCCACAACAGGAGTCACGCTTTTACTCCATACGATGCCCAAGGGTAGAAAGGAGTACGTCCCTTCCCTGCCGAGGGGGACGCAACACCAGGAGAAGTTTGCAAAGTGACCTGTGCGTATTCATGTATTTTGCCTTGACTAGTAAGGAAAGATAATCTTTTGAGGGCTGCCCTTTGACAACAAGACTAATTTACCAATTGCCCGTTAGACACAGAAGTCCTTCATTATACAATAGATTTACTTCATAGTTCAATTTTAATATTAAAAAGTGATCGCTTCGTGACTTTGAAATAAAGCATTTTCATTAACCGATTCCTCATGCTACTCTGTCAAGAGCCCTGAGGTGCCCGGGTCACCTCTGAAGACAGCCAGGATAGTCTCGTGACTGTCTGCCCCAACTCGGCACACTAGTAAGACGACAAAGGAAATCTGGCTTCTAGTCTCATGTCTTGAACCAAGCCAAACCACTTTTTGCAAGTGAGATTCAGTCTTGGCCCCAGAATACATTTTAACATTAGAACTGAGTTAAAAGTGCGTTACTTGGAGAGTGGCGGGTGCACGGCGAATTCTAGCTCCCGGCCAATACCACGTGGCACGCTGAGTGTGAAGTCTATCTGTCCCACGACTATTCTAGGTAACTGGGAACCAGGAAAGAGATTTGCTCAAGCACATTCCTGTGACAAGTGCAAATAAATTTACTAAATTGCCCATAGTCTAAACCTATCCAAGCAACCCCGTCATCACATAAATAAAAGAAGCCAAGTTGCTAACAAATCTCTACGTTCGGGAACATGAAGGGCTCCAAAATACTGATTTTAATATCTGATCAAATGCTAGCAGGAGTGGGGGTGGGGAATATATCGAAAAAGGACCATCTGTTACTTATTTAAGCCATCCTTAGACAAGAATATATTACTTTTCAGGGGGAAAAAATATTGTTCTTTCCAGAGGAATAGGAATGCGGTATAAACAATGAGATGAGATAAAGCTGTTTATATCAAAGAGTGAATTACATTATAACGCTGAAAAATAGTACCCGTTTCCTGTTATTGCTGCTATAAGTAAAACATGATTTGAAAGACAAATTACTATGTTACTATTCCTGAGAATGCAGGGCTCATCTGTAAGTAATGACATCTCGGTAGACAGCAGCCTAACCATCTCAGACAACCTCTGTCTACACACGCAAGGGGAGGCAAGCAAGCATTTCTCCTTCAAGGAAGTGAATACTTTTTCCTCCTGAAACTTAAAGAATCTAGGAAAGCCTTCATTTAAGACAAACAAAAACCACAAGTCAGGCAGGGACAATATGAGTAGCACATACAAAAGATGATCAAAACACACTTTTTTTTTTAACTTTATTACATTAAAGGCACATTGCCATTTATCCCCCCTCAAAATACTCCCTCTGCCCTCTGACACACATGGCTCATCGTCCTTGCCACTTTCTGATGCACATCTGAAAGTCATCATTAAGCGGCATGATCAAAAATGCAGTGAATGCTGCTGCTGACTGTAATGCAGCAGAAAGGCAGGCCCGAGAGAGCAGGCCGCTGTGTCCTCCTCCACCTGATTCACCGGACTTGTCACTGTGTGACTCCTGCTCTTCCCCAAAGTCAAAATAACCAGTAAAGGTAAGGTTTTGGATGAGGTCAGGGCGTAGACGCAGCCATAGCCCTGCACCTACCGCTGGGCAGGACAGAGCCCTTTCAGAACTGCTCCTGAACGTGGCCAGGACGCTGGGGTCCGGGGGAGGGGGTCCCAGGACGATGTGCCTTTCACTGTGACAATGGTTTTAGTGCAAGCACACACTGTGCTTTTGATTCCCCTCCTGCCGCCTCAGTGGAAGGAGCAGAGCACCCAGGTCCGGTTGTAGCACCCCAGTCTCATGCAGGAGGAAGGCGAGAAGCAGGGACTCGGGGGTCCACAGACCCCAGGGACCTCCACGCTTCAGCCCCAGCAAGACAAAGGCAGAAGGGAACAGCCCTTCACCCACTCCAGGTAGACGTGGATGGCAACTTCCTGCGCGTGTCACACACACGGACTCTCGCAGGGCTGTGGAGGTGACAGCGGCTTTTCACAGCCCTAAGGAAGAAAATCCACCATGTGGTCTAGAGAGACAGGACAGCGTCTCTATCGAAGCTTCCCACCAAGACAGTTTTGCTCCCAGGAGACATTCAGCAATGTCTGGAGACACTTTTGGTGTCACAACGGCGTGCATGTGTGTGTGTGTGTGTGTGTGCGTGCATGTGTGTGCGCGGGGGGTGCCCATGGCATCTCATCGGAGAGGTGCAAGGGTGCCACGGGCAACCGTCCTGCAAGGACAGCACAACCCCTCTCGGAAACCCAGCCAGTGCAGGAGGTCAGGAGGACCATGGTGAGACGTGGGCTCTGTTTTCAGGTCTTAAATCTAGGGCAAAGCCGGGCGTGGCCACAGTCACCTGTAAAACCAGTCGTCTTGGAGGCCGAGCAAGTTCAAGCGCAGCCTGGGCAATGGAGTGACTAAACCCTCCCTGAAAAGGTACACGAAGCAGAAAAGGGGCTGGAGATGCAGCTCGGTGCAAAGGCATTGGTCTCAGTGTGCAATCCCCAGTGCCCAGGAAACAGAAGCTTAGGAGGGCGTGGCTTGGTGACCCGGGACGCACCCTCAAGCCGGACTTGCTGGGCTGTCACCGGAGAGCACCGCAGTGAGGTCCCCGGAGCCCTGCTCGGCCTTTCCTCCTCTCCCGTCTTCTCGGTGCCTGGTCCCTCCCGGGAGCCTGGGGCTGCCTGCACTGTCCCTCGAGACTGATGGCAGAGACGCCCTCCCTCAGAGCCCTGACCCCGACCTGAGGGGACAGCCTGCGCCAGGAGGCCCTGGACCCGAGGCCCTCGGGGACCCACAGGGAGCTTCCCGGCCAGCACAGCCCCTGCCCGCACGCTCAGCCCTCAAGGCCCTGCCGCCTCCCCTCACTTCAGGGGCCACAAAAGACAGACGCACACTCGGGGAGCACCCCACCTCCAACACCCGCTTTCTTCAAGGTCATTACTTATGGTGCAGGGGAGAGAAGTAAGGAGAAGGGACAGGAAACGCCCAGCCGGAGCAACGACATCAGGAAGCACGGGAGCAACTTTCCCCAGGGACAGGGCAGAGTCACGTGGAGCACTTCAGAGTCAAGGGCAGAGATGGGAGACTGTGCATCCTGCTGAACCCATCAGGAAAATTGAGAGATAACTGAAAATGTAATGGCTCAAGGAGGGACACAGGGAAGATGTCACCGTTGACCTTGTGCTGAAAGACGGCTCCGCGGCAGTCTGCGGTCAGGCTAACCACCAATTAAGATTGCCTCTGACACGTGTCCCTGGCCCACAGGACACAGGCTCCAAATTGACTCAGAGGGACAGTCACTGTGTCCTGCCTGCTGGACCCCAGGACGCAGAGCTCACGGCCCTGTCCAGGGGACACAGGCCAAGGGGCCCTGTCTCACACTGAAGCTGCCAAGATCACTCAAAGAGCAGGGCAGGAGGCAACTGAGGTTTGGAGGACAGGACGAAGGTGTTGGACCAAAAAGCCCAGGACCTCCAAGTTTGCTTCTTAGATGTGCTCTTCAGGGTTAAGTTGAGAGACGTATTCCATCTCAGTGTTAATCTTACAGAACAGTGCAGAGAGGAGTGGGGAAATGAAGGTCAGCCTTGGCTGGTCCCACAGCCCTCGTCCACCCATTCTCCTTGCAGTGTCTCTGACTGCTCAGCAAGGACCATAGATGTCCCACGAGGGGGTTGCAGGATTCTACTCAGCCCAGAGTGCAGCCCTGTCTATGAAGAGCCAGAACCAGGTGGGCTACCACGGCCCAAGGGAAGCGAGTTGCAGCCCGCTGTGGAGGAGAGGAGCATGAAGTGGAGACCAGGACCTGTGAGGCTGCTGCATGGTCGCCACTCACTATGACCCCTGGGTCAGTCCACAGCGTGTGTGTGTCTTCGCCCATCTTCTCACAGCATTTCTTCCCTCCCACCCACCAAGGAGCTCTGGATCTCCCTTCTTCCTCCTCCTTGGGGAACAGTGTAAGTGGTGGGAGATCTGAGCCTGAGAACAAAGCCACAGCCTAGAGGCGCCCACCTCTGGGCTGGAATAATCTCCTTCACTGTGGACTGAGGCTCTGTCACCCTAGAATTCATTGGTGGAGACCTAATCTCCAACCTGATGGTACTCAGAGGTGCCAGCTATGGGAGGTGACGAGGAGAGAGCACCGTGGTGGGATGAGCATTCTCATAATAAAAGTGCCCGAGACCCGTTGTCTCTCCCACCGTGGGACAGAGTGAGACAACCATCACCTATGGACCAGCAAGCGGGCGTGGCAGAACACGGGGACCCTGACCTGGGAACCGGAGCCTCCAGAACAGTGAGAAACAAGTTCCCCTTGCTCACAGTCACGCTGCCTTTGGTGTTCTGCATAGCTGCTCAGATGGACTGGGATAACTACGTACTAAATGTGTTATTCTGGCAAATCTCTGACCTCAGCACTCCGCCTCTGTAAGAGAGCAATGAGAACACTGTGTGTTGTTTTTGGGATTGAATGAGCACTCCAGCAAGGACCTCAGAGGTCCCAAGAGGGGGCTGCAGAATTCTACTCAGTCCAGAGTGCAGCATATCTGTAGTGCTAGTACCCGATCAATGTACATTCAGTGTTTGTCTCTTCTTTCTTTTGCTCTCCCTCTAGGCTGTTCCTCTTCCCCTTTCCCTATCAAAGTAGAGTGCAGAGGAAAAGCAAGCAGAGGTTGCAAAGGAATCCCAGCGTATCAGACCCAGAGTGACCCTGAAAGGGCCTCCTGTCCGACCCCCTCATTTCATGGGTGAGAGAGACCACAGAGTGAGGGAGTGAGGGGGAGCAGGGACCTCCCTGGCCCTCTCCTACAGCTCACACCACAGGACAAATAGGATGACGAGGAGAGAGGAGGACCTCAGCCACCATATCTGTATTTGGTCCAGTCCACATCTACTCAGAATGGGGGCTTCTGTGATCTTTTCAAAACCTGACTTATTTTGATGGAAATGCTTCAAAACTAAGATCACTATGTTTCTAACCGGTGTTAACATTTTTGCCCAAGTTTATCACTTCCCCCAAAAGTATCTGAAGTATTGACTGCTCCATCATCCCTGATAGGAAAAATTTAAGGATTTTTCCACCCTGACTTCCTCATGCTCAGCTCCCAAGATTGGCCCCAGACCAGCCCAGGCTGCCCCGGGCATCCACACCTGCTATCTAAAGCTTGGTTCATCACTGTATAACTTAATCACATAATTTGATGGAAGAACCCACACTACCTGTTACGATTTATATCTGGATATCCCCCACCAAGTCTTATGGGGTCATAGGTAGGACTTTGAGGAGGTGACTGGGTCATGGGGCACTATACTCATTGGTGGATTAGTCCACTGATGAATTTACAGCTAAATGTGCTCTCAGGATGTGTGGCTGGAAGGAAGAGGTGGTTGCTGGAGGTATGACCTGGGAGCATGTAGCTCCCTCCCTCCTTCCTGGCCACCATGCTGTGAGCAGTTCTCCTCCACCAGACCCTTCTACCGTGTCTTCCTGCCTTGGAGCCAGCTAACCATGTACCCTGCTGCCATGACATGCTGACTCACCCTTGCTCAAAACAACGGAACCAACTGACCACGGATGGAAACCTCCAACACTCAGAGCCACAGCAAACCTTTTCCTTCTGTAGCTGATGATCTCAGCTATGAGCTATAGCAACGGGACGCTAACACAGTTGCCATGGTAACAAGAGGGGGACCTGTCAGTGGTGATGGGGCTAAGCGGGCCCCACCCTCACCAGTGAAGTGGGTGCCATTATAAAAGAATGAGTTCGGTCCCGCCCTCTCCTTCATCACAGGACAGCGCAGCTAGGAGTCCCTTGTCAGGCGCCCCTCCAGATCTGAGAGCCCACAGTCTTGAATTCATTCAAAATGACTCAGCCTGGGGTGCCCTGTTCCAGTCTCACACATTGAATCAGGATAACACACAGGCTGCTCTTCTCAATCCCATGTGCTGTGGATGAAGTGGATAATTTAAAAACCACTCTCCAGAGACAGAGTCCCCCTCTGCTTCTCAGAGAGAGGTCTTCCTGGTGGAACAGGCATGTGCCTGCATGTGTGTGTGCGCGCGTGTGTGCTTGCTGTTCCCGCTGGCCCAGCTACGAGGCCCCTCTGCTGGCAGCACCTGGGCCTCGGTGCTCACCCCCACCCCAAGTCAGGCCCTGTGGCCATGAATTCTCTCTCCACATCGCTCCACAAAGACAAGCATGCATGACTAACCATGAGACAAACCCGGTGATGCAAGTTTATGCGACTTATCTCATCTACACGGCGTGTCAACCAGATGCTGAAGGGGAAGATTTTCACTGCCAGTTCCCAGCACAAAGAATTTAGAGGAGTGAACATCTACATGTGGGTGGCCCCGGGAGTCTCTGACAATGCCTGGCCACCCTGTCCTGGCTCCTCCACACCTGCTTGGTCAACTTTTCAGACTGAAACAGACAGCACTGGTTCTCCGCGCCTGCAGACCAGAGCTCCTGTGGCCCCTGCGCTTCACCTCAGCTCAGACGCCATCTCCTGAGGAGAACTCTGAAAATAACCCTGAAATACGCTTTGCAGAGCGGGGTAGGTTGTTGCTGTAAATTAACAAACCAGCCAGTCAAAATCCAACTAACCAGGCGGTGCACTATTCAGACTCTCACTTTGTGGAACTTGAGAATGGATTTAAAAGATTATTACTTTCACCTTTCTTGTTTTCAGCAAGCAAGAAGACTCAGGAAAAGCAGGGGCTTTGCCAGGGTTACACAGCTGCCAAAGGCACCGGACCCCTCCCTGTGACTTAGATATAAATAGCTATTCGGGAAACTCCAAAATCATCCCCACACTTCAAAAGATTAAGTGATTATATAGACAATATCACATATTCCACTACAACATGTTAATGATTTCCGGATGCCATATGATAGGTCCCAGATTATCACTAAGAGGCATTTTAAATTTTGACAGCTGCTACCATTTGAAAGCCAATAGCAGTTTTTGAGTTGGAGTCCAGTTAGCACATGCCCAGCAAGAGCCCAAGAGGTGACACACCCCACAGTGACTGATGACGCGATTCTATTACTGTCGTTCCCTATGACCATGTGGCTTAGGGGGTGAATGAAAGAGCGTCAGAAAGCATGAAACATCGTATCTGTCTGTACCCCAAAGATCCAGTATCTTCTTGTATGAAAATATCTCATATATATGGCTTAAAGTAAATCCAGGTAAAAATGAGTGGTGTTTGAGTCAGTGTTCTCCAAAGTACAGAATGGATAGGAGATATACGTCTACGCAAAGAGAGAGCAAGAGATTGAGGTTGTAAAAGATTGGCACATGCATTTGAGAGGCTGGTGAGTCTGAAATCACTTGACGGAGGCTGGGTATTGGGGAAAGAGCTGATTGTGTCAGGTAAGCTTAATGGTCAACTCTGTTGAATGGAGAGGTTCCTGGACAGCTGAGTGAATCATGGGCGTTCTGTGTTTATCACTGGATTAATCCACTGGTGTTCACAACTGGACGCATGGTTAAGTGGTGGCGCCCGTTTGGAGGCAATGGATGGACCGCTGGGGCCTTGGGAGGGCACTTCTCTCACCAGCAGCCTTTCCCTGTCCTCTGCTTCCTGGCCACCATACAATGAGCAGATTTGCTCCACCACACCCTTCCCACCAAAAAGTTCCTGTCTTGGAGCCAGCAGACCATGGACTAAGCCCTCTGAAACTATGAGTCACATAAACCCTCTTCTCTCTTAAATCATGGATGTTGCGTATTTTGTCCAGCATTGGGAAAGCTGACCAAGCAATTTAAGTCCAAATCCTAAAGGGACAGCAATAGGTGGGAAACTCAGGCAGGGTTTCCATGCTGCAGTTTTGAGACAAAATTCCTCTTTCTCCAGGAATGCTGTATTTGCACTTGAGGCCTGCAACTGACAGGCTGAGGCCTGGAGGATGGAGAACCATCTGCTTTACTGATGTCGACTGACAGCAATTGTTAATCACACCTGAAAAAATGCCTTCAGAGCATCGCCTTGTGCCTGGTCCACATCTGGACACCACAGCCCAGCCAAAGTGACTCCTGAAATAAGCATGACAGGGCAGATGACAGAAAGCACAGGGCAGCACATCCCACGCCAGACCCGACAGCGCCCCCTCCAGGTGAGCCCTGGAAGAGGCCAAACCCATCCTTCTGGGAACCGTGCGGCTCCGGCCCGGTTTAAGATTGCAAAAAGCACTGCCTGTCTTTGTCCATGATGCTTCCTCAGTCTCTCCTTTGTGCCAGTCCCTCTGAGAAGCGCTTGCTTTTTGTGCTGCTTTCCACAGCACATTCTCATCACCAGTTTACCCTTGGGTCAGTGCAAGTGCAGATACTTCAGCACCATTCCGCGGGGTAAGTGCGATGGCAGGAGGTGTCTGCTTGTGGACAAAGAAGGCGGCTCACAGCGGTGCCGGGCCAAAGCTGGAGACAGAGGGCTTCGGTGAAGTTTCAAAGGCATCGCTGGCACCAAATACTACTTAAAGTTGCATGCTCTGGAGCCCCTGGGTGACACCAAAGGGACCAAGTTGGGGACACATTTTGATCATCTCTCCAGATAAGTGGCAATATTTCTTATTTTAAATTATTTATTACTTCGTGTTCCCAATTAAGCTGTAATGGGACAGGCAAACTATTTCACTAGGCAATAAAAACTATTAATCATACTCCCCAGTGTGTAAACTGCAGGGCCAAAAGGTGAGTTGTTTACCATATCACCCCACTGAAAATTTGTGGGCACGTCCTGTTATTGCTGCTACAAGCAAAAACAGCTGCGGAAAAGAACAAGACAAACTGGTTACCAGCCTCCTTGAAAGCACCTATTTTTAGAATAATGACAAAGCTGTCTGTGTTTGAACAAGGAGCAGAAGTGATTGATGGATGGGGAGGGGGCAGCCAAGTCCTGCCTCCAAATGAGGGCCTCTGGGATAGAGAGGGCACTGAAAAGTGGGGAGCAGAAGGACCCTCCCTAGGCAGAGTCTGGCAGAGAAATTCCATCGCACATTAGTCTGACTTGAGGGTCCCATCCTCTCCATGTGCGGAATGAAACAGTAAATTCAAATTAGCCCCTTCACAGAGAACTAAAATGACTTTAGGAGCCCTGCTTTGTCATTAGGAGTTGTTTTTTTGAGAAGCCTGTGTGAATACATATGGCCACCAGACGGGAGCTGATTTTTCCAAACAAAAACAAAATAAACCAAAGAGCCTCACCCGTACTTAAAGCCAGAATGACTTACCTGCTGAGAGGCTCTGCGTGTGCCAGCTGGGAGCAGCTGGTGACAAGTGAGCCCAGGGGTGCAGAGGACGGGGGAGGGTGTGCTCAAGGCTGTGGCACATCTCTCCGCTCCGTGCTGTAGGACGTGAGCCTGGGGTTTTGCAGGAAGTGGGGGGAAGGAGAATGGAGAGGAAACCTCCAAGCTCCACTGATGTAGCTGCATCTGGAGCATAGAGGAAAAGCGCCCTTTCGGAATCCTAAGGCAACTGCAGTGACCACGGGCCTTCCCCTCCTGCGCTGTTCATGCCACATCCCCGCCGTCAAGTGCAGAGCCCAAACACAGACGGAACTCTGCCTTTTGTCCTGTGCGTCCATCAGGGAATGACTGACTGACCCTATGAGACTCGCATTGGTCAGCCTCAGAAGAAATGAGGCCCAGCTCCTCAGTCTGTTAAGAAATTTATTCTCTTGAATAGCAGTTCAAAAAGGGCTTTCTCTGATACACATTGGAGGAATGCATTGAAGTGTTCTCCTAGCTGTTTCCTTCAAACTTCACACAGGGTTTCCTTCTTTATTTCTTATTTTTCTATTATTGTTCTGTTCACCCCTTCTCTATTTTTAGATGTCTCTGTTTCAAAAACCAAAGAGAGTGAGGGTTTTTTTGTCTAATTTTGTGCATATGTATCCCAACAAGAGGATTATATCCCTTTGACCACTAATGTTGTAGATATTTTCCAAATTCTGTATGCATTAGTGTCATAGTCATCAAGGACTGGTTATGAGGAAAGGAAGCCTATGAGTTAGAGTCTGTTGGTTTGCAAGCAATGGAAATGCACTCAGGAAACCTCAGATGAGCAGGTCTAATACTGTGTAAACACGTATGGCAGACACTCCACCAGATAGCAGCTACTGTTCTTTCCCTTTTTGTGTGCACACACTGCTCCTTTTGTTTAAAAGAAGGCCTTCCTTTGCAATCTCATTGGAAGCCTCCTTGACCCCACAGTGTTGCATTCTGCATGCCTGTAAGACCAGCATCACATGGACAAAGCTAAGGTCTGCAGTTGATATAAGCAGTAGCCAGGCTCCCTTGGACCATAACTGCAGAGGCCTTTGAGTGCCTGAATGGCAAAGCACGGTGAAATGTATTCCAGGGAACCAATTTCTAAGAGGCTTTTCTCAAACAGGTGTCCCAGGAATGTTCTCAGATAAATGACTGAAATTTTTTCACCCTTGAGTCTAAAAAGGGTGAGGTGTTACTGATGCCCAAAATGTGCCCTCAAGGCATCTTTATTGTGTGTCTGTACAAAATACTCGGTTTCCTTTTTAACAATGTTAATCTTTTGAGCAGCCACACCTCCCACGGCCCCATCACACATCATTCCTTCTGACTGAAATTTTTTTTCAAATTTTTCTGCTCTGCATTTTCCTATCAGTTTGCACTGTAAATCTGGTAGCAGCACTCAGCAGAACTCATGCCACAGCCTAAATGTTGGGCTGTCTTAAAATTTCTTCCAGCAGATTAGTTAGTCTAATCCCTTAATTTTAGTCTTAGTCTCAGGACACAGGCAACTGTAGAAAAAAAAATGTAGAATTTCTTTTTTTTCTAGAGCATAACACACATGGCCTCTGGTCCAACAGCCAGTGTTCCCACCTGGAATCCCTTGAGCTTGGCTTTTATTGTCCATATTCATCTGAGCATTCTTGTCTTCTGATCTCTGATCAGAATCACTCATCGGGCTCTGCTTACAGAATTCCCCAGCCTGCATCTCAAAATGTTCCCAACTCTTTCAACCAACCAATTCCAAAGTTTTCTAAACTTATAACCAGGTATAGTCACAGAAACAACCATACCTCTCTGGTACCAACTTTCTGTATTAATCTATCTTCCTATTATGGAGATATAACACACGAAACCCACAGTTTAAAGGAGGGGAGGTAGAACTTTCACAGATAGAAAGGGAATCTCAAGATGCTGGGAGGGGGAGATATGAGAGGGAAAAGGGAAACAGAAGGACTTACAATAACATATATTGCATATTAATACATACTTTACATGTATTCTGAGTTACTTTTCTCATCACTGAGACAAAATGCTCCATCCCTCACAAATTGAAGGAGGAAAGATTTACTTAGCTCATAGTTTGTAAAGGTTTCAGTCCATAGTCCACTGGTTCCAAGGCGGGGCAGCATGACATAGGGAGGTGGCAGAGGAAAAACAGTCCACAGCAGGGTAGGCAGGAAGCAGCAAGCAGGAGCAGAAGCAGCGGCAAACCTGCCTTCCTTCTGTCCTTTTATATACCGTTCAGGTTACAAGATTACTGATCTGTGCCTCCTACATCAGGGCTGAGGTTTCCATCGTGCACGGCCTTCATCTCAGTGTCACACCCTTAGTCCACACGCACATACCCTAATCCAGCTGCCTTTGAAACACTTCACCTATGAGGACATGAAGTTTTGGGGAAACATCTAGATTCATACACATACATGAATTTTTTTCCATAATGAATATATTCATTGTGTACTGCAAACATATGCTAATAATTTTTTTTAAAGGGAGAGGGCTAATTTGACTGACATTTTAAGGTGATTCATTTCATGGTAGGCTAGCTCCAAGGCAGGAACATCATGACGGAAGGGCAGGGAGCAACAAAAGTGCTCAGCTCACAGCAGCCAGGAAGCAGGGCAGGGGAACAGTGCCAGAGAGGAGGAGGCGAGGAGCCATGTGTAACAGTCAAGTTCCTGCCTCCATGACCCACCCAGGTACACCCAGAAGTTTACTGGTCTGCTGGGCGCTTCCTAAATGGATGAAGCTGACTTATCAGGATTCCAGATCAGGTAGCACAACCACCCTGCACTGTGGGAAGGTGAGTGTAGCAGTCAGGGGCACAAGGGGAAATGGAGAGGAACAAAACTGTTTCCTCAAACAACACAAAACAGTTGCCTTTCATGTATTTAAGAGAGTTGTGGGTTCTCTACAACCAGAGCCACCACAGAGCATTTTCCCCCAACTTGAGTTAATTTCTGGATTCAATTTGGGAGTTTGGATATTGCTATGAATGAATAATTTTCTGTCACTGGGAAAACACATTAAGTCTAAAAGAATTACTTGGAATTGCTTAGGAAAAAAAAAACCTACAACACACCATGCAAGTAAGAACCCAGAAAAAATAAACCCTAATATATGAAACCTTCCTTAGCACTGGTGCTTGAGGGTTCTATTCTTTCTTAATTTATTTTTATTTTATTTGAGATTTCTTCTGGGAAAAAGCCATACTTCTTGGATGATTCCTCATGATCCTAGCTACATCTGATGTGCTTCTTTTCCTGTTGAAAAGAAATGTAACCCATCCCAAAGGCTACCACTTTCTAAAGACACATGGGTAGTGAAATGCTATTGTAAGGGGTGGAACAATAATTTCAGATAATTAATACTTTTTGGGACTGTGTACTTTCCAGGAGGTCCTCTCTGGCTAGAAAATCAGTTTGCAGGATTAAAACTCAAATAGGAATGTCTTAACTGCTGCTGATTCATAATGGGCAGCCCACTCTCCCCAGTTACTTTGAGAATTCAGCGTTGGTCAAAAGAACCAGGGAGACTGATGAATTTACAAAGTTTGCTGACAATAAAATAGAAGAATTCCACTTCTGCCTCCAGGAAATGTGGCTTTTCCCAGATGGAACTTATTGTGTAAAGCTACATAAAAGTTTAAGAAACTTTCAGTGAATTCGAGTTAACATTTACAAAGTCTATTTATTAAACAGACTTTCTCCTATTAAAAATGTCCACTGTGGTCCTGGAAAAAGACCAAGGTCAATTAGGAAGCCCACTGGATGCAAACTTCCACGTCGGTTGGCCAAATGCAGTTACAGAGCCCTTGGTGTGTGAAGAACAGGCTCCGCCCTGCACACAATTGTGAACTCCGTGAAATCCACGTCCAGCACCGCCCAGGCACTGTTCTCAGCCTAGTTCTTCCAGTTCCCTGTGTTCAACACCATCTTCATGACGGGTGACCTCTGTGCCCACCAGCTAGTGGCTCCCATAACGCCTGAACAGCAGAGCAACTGTTTACAACAGGGTGTACGTGTTGGGCACTCTCTAGGCATTTTTCCTTTTGAGGTTATTTTGTCCTCTAACTATAAAGTGAAAAATTTTCTCCCAGCTAAAGAGAAGTTGCTCTAGTTGGATCTGGAACACCCTCAAAGGTCATCTGTTAAAGGCTTGGTCCCAGTCGTGGCACCTTGGGGAGGTCATGGGAACTTGATGGCCAGGGATAGGACTGTGGGACCCCAGACTCACCCCCTTCCTTTTTCATTTGTGACCATGAGGTGAGTGGTTTCGCTCCACCGTGGACTGCTGCCATCTTGTGCTGCCTTGCTGTAGGCCCAAAGGAAATGAGGACTGGGAACTCTAAAATTGGGGGCAAAATAAACTTTTTCTCTTTATAACTTGATTATCTAGGTATTTGTCACCATAATAGGGGGCTGACATTACTGTGGTAGAGCTCCCCAAATGGCCAATGCTTTCAAATAAGTTGCCCTGGTAGCCTAGGCTCTTGGGAACTTCAACACTTAGGTCCACTTCCATAAAGGACCCTGAGAATACAGCTCCCATTATGGGCAAGAAAGATGCAGTTGGAACATCTAGGTTTTACTTTAGAAGAGGAGTGTTTTTCTCAGAAATGTGAAGCCATGCAATTTTTAAAAAACCAGCATAATCTCATCAGGGATCTAGCATTTTGATAGAGAGGTAGGTCAAGTTGATAGAAGGAGAAAAAAAGATGTCAGACTTTAAAATTATGCTGCAAATGTACACACTACTTACGTGTAGGAGACATCACTAGCTAGAGGAAGGGACAGGGAGAGGAAGTAAGGGATGGGAGGGTGGATGGATGGATGGATGGACAGACAAACCATCATGTTTCTGGAACTGAACAAAGAATAAGGTTAGTTGTGAAGTTCTATGAAGAAGTGGATCTCCAACGGTATATTTTCTTATTTCAAAAATATTATTTCATTCCTTCACTTAACAAAAGTGCAATCCCAGGCTTTTCAGGGACTAAAAGGCATTTCAGATATGTAAAATCACGCACTGCCATGAAGACCTCTTCAGTCTAATGTGGGACTACAAACATTCAGATTGATAAGCACCTCTGGCTGGCGTGATCGACTTTCCTAGCGAGTGGTACCCACGCATGGAGGTGCTTACCTCTTCCCATTCCCCACACCACCATCTGCACATGTCAGCTGAGAGCCCAGCGATGCCTTCCTCCCCTCACACTGAGGCCCAGTCTTGGTCTCCAGGTGGCAACGTCTCCCCCATCGTACACTTCTACACCCAGTCATTGCTGCCCAGAGCCTAGATCCAGCTTCATCGGGGCTCACACCCAACTCCAGCTTCCAGCAAATAGTGACTGACAGCATCTCAAAAGACACCAGCTCAGAATGCCCCTCCTTCCTAGGGCCCAGTCTCCCCTCCACCCACAGACCTTGGCCAGGCTGTCCCACACACTGGGGCTCCCTCTTAGAAGAAAGAGGCGGTTCTTTGTGTTCCACAGCCAACTCCCCGCCTTCTTTTATCAGTCATCTAGATTCCAAAAGGGCCTTTGGGGAGATGGAAAACAAACAAAAAGGTGACTCAGGGAGATGGTTCCCCTCCCCCTGCTCAATCAGGGAGCTACTCACATGACTGCCACGTGGCCACCAGAAGGAAGTCGAAGGATGTTTTTCCTATATTTAGCAAAATCTGCTTCGCAGTGACCTACCTCCAGACTTTTTAGGTGAGTCACAGTTTTTTCTAAATTTCTATCTCATCATTCTGCTTACATACAGAGATGATTAAGTGATTGTAACTGTGATCAATGTAACACACAAAAAGGATAAGATGATGTGACCACAGAAGTCAGGAGAATCTATACTAGGGCGCTCATAGAGAGTTAGGCAGGAATGAAACACTGTCCAGCTCACTGCCATCGGGGAGCAGAAGGTGGCCAAGCACACGGAGGTGAGGGCGTTCATGGTCGGGAGCAGGGAGTTGAGTTACAACACCCGGATGATATGTGTTGTAACTTGGGCTAGAGCTGGAGGCCCCAACATGATTTAGAAATTTGGGGGACTCACTCAGTGCAGGTCAACAAGGAGAGTGCATTAGCTACTTTTCTATCACTGGGACAATGCAACTGACATCCACACCCTCGAGGAAGAGAGGTTTAAATTGGCTCATGTTTTCAGGGGATCAGTCCATGGTCAGCTGGCTCCAAGGCAGAAACACCGTGGCAGAACAGTGTGTTGAAGCAAAGATGCTCAGCTTAAGGTGGCCAGGAAGCAGACCAGAGGAACCGTGCCAGAGAAAGGGGCCCGGAACCCAAGGTCATAAGTGCCAAGGCCACACCCCCCTCATCCACCGGCACACACCTGGAGGGCCACCCCATCAACCCCTCAGGGCAGATTCCTCAGCCAATCAAGTTGACCCCGCACCCTAAACATTACAGTGACATTTCCAGGGTCCTGAGGTTAGAACCTCGATGTCTTTGGGAGATGTTAAGGGACAACAGTTTCATACTTTTAAGTTTTCCATAAACTTGAGGCTATTTTAAATAAAATGTCATAAAACACGAAGAAGTTTGTGAGGTAAGTGGCAGTTATCTTAATAACTGTCCCTGTATTTCATGAAGAGTCTCGTGGGATCACAGACACGCAAAGCCATCTTCCCATGGACACGCACGGACACCACCTAGCCACATCAAGCAGGCAGAGGAGGACACAACGCGGTCCCCCTGCTACCCTTTTTAAAGGCCTAGAGAAGTCTTTACGGAAAGTTCCCCAGCAGTGGGATTTATAAATTTAACCCTGGAAAGGAGGTATCCTTCTGCACTCTTGCAAGGAGTCTAATAATTAAAGAGCCAAGGTCTCAGGAGTTGTTTTTCTTTTGAACGTTTTTCCCCGCACAGTGAAGAAATATCGGAGGCGACTCTGAATGTCTCTGCATCTGCTCTCGGCTCGCTGCGGGCCAGCGCGTGCTCTGTGAGCGACCTGAACGCTGTGACTCCCGTACCTGGAGGGGCTACCTTGTCCTCAGGCCCACCCTCCCCGCCCCACCTGGGACAGCCTCCTCCCTCCCAGGCTGTCTCCCTCAATCCAGATCGTCTCTCCTCAACTCACTCTGGGTTCGAGCTCGGGCAGAAGTCAGAGTGTGGGGCAGGAAGGAGTTGTAGCAGAAAGGAAGACGCAGGTTCAGGAAAAGCGACTCCTTTCAAGTGAAGGACAAAGCAAAAGCAATTTCTTGAAGAAAATGAGTTGAATTTAAAAAAAGAGAGAGAGAGAAGAAGTACAGGAATTTTGACAAACTACGATGTTTTTATTTGGGTTTCAAACAGCCACTGTAGAAATCAGTGTGGCAATTCCTTACAAAACTAAAACTAGGAATTCCATTTGACCCAGGTATGCCTCTTGTGGGTATTTTTCTGAAAGAGTCAAAGTCATCATGGTGCAGAGATCCCTGCAGACCCACTTAGAGCAGCACAATTCATAATAGCTAATCTTGGAAGCAGCCTATATGTTCATCGACACCTGAATGGGTAAAGAAAATGTATTTATACACGTGGAGTACTACTCTGCCATAAAGAAGGATAAAGTTGAGACATTTGTAGGGGAGTGGATGCACCTAGAAACTACATTCAGTGACATAAATCAGACAATTTCTCTTATATGAGAAATCCTAGGTATAAATGAAGATCAAAATAAATAATAAGAATTAGGGAGATGGATCTTTCTCAGAGAGGAGGTGAATCAAGAGATAGAGGAGGGGAGGGAAAGGGGATGGAAAAGGAACGGGGGTGTGATGAGCACATGGGCCAGCTCTGCATGAAGAAAGGCAACGCTCTGTTCTCCAAACGTGTGTGTGAAAACAAATACGTAAACGAAACCTTGAAGGGCTTCACTGGACACATTAATCTGCAGCATGAAAGGTAGGACGATAGAAATTCTTTGCAGTTTATGCCTTCACAATGTTTCCGAAAGAGCAGGGCTGTGGAGGGTTCCCACAGGCTACCTTCACTCCCCACGAGTCACTTTTCAGTGCTTTGCTTCTTGCCGCCGGCTGGGCGGACAGAGCGCGGGTTGCTGTCCGCAGCTGCTTCTGTGCACATAAAGCTCCCTTGACTTACAGGAAAGCCGTCACCTCAGGGCCACCTGCAGACCCCTTCCCGCATACGTGTGGTAAAGCGACGCTTTTGAACACGTGCATCTTCCCTTTCCTGGTCCTAGCTTGCCCAGCTCATCGGAGACGAGGCGCTTAGAGACAGCCAGCCACACGCCAGGCGTCTGCCTGCCGCTGTGCTAAGGTGCACCGCGAGGCTCTGAAGATTAGCTTGCTACTAATAGAAGTGAATCGCCAGCAAAAGATGACGAAGCTGGTGGCCCCCAGTCTCCTTGCTGCCGACTTCCCGCTGAGACTCGGTCCCCCCGAAGGATTCCACAGGATCGCAGCACATCTTTCTTCTGTTCTAGGTTTAAGGAGCGAGGAGATAGCCAGAGCAGTGCTCACCTTTTGGTCTCTAACCCTGACCCCTCCAAGATCAGACTCGCACCCTGCAGCCGACTAGCAGAGCCCTCTGAAGGGGATCGTCCTGCAAGGAGCCCGCGAGCCAGGCCGAGCCGAGGCCGGCTACAACACCCTCTTCGCTCCCTCTCTTCTCACACCCCTCAGAGAGACAACACAAGCATCCTAGCCTAGCACACTGGCCGGGATTCTGTTTCCGGACTGGAAATACCTGCGCTCTCTTCCTGCTCCCCGCCTTTTCCTTCTTCCTTCCTCCTCTCCCCTTCTTTCTGTTCTTCACAGGAAAGATCTACACCAATACATTAGTAATAGCCAATTGATTTTGTCATTGCTCCATATAGAAACAAACATATATGCAAGGGGTATGGATTATTTACTGGAAAATTGTTCTAGAGATGCACAGGAGCATTTCTGAGCTCACACGCAGTGTGGGATCCTGCGTGGGCTGTAGAGCGGTGTTTTCCACCGGAGTGTTCCTGTTCACCCCGGAGGGGCTGTTACTCAGTCAGCACCGGCTGTGGCAAGAATGGGGTTCAGGCTTCAGGGCCAACCAGTAAGGTTCACAAAGGAGACAGTCA
The DNA here is from genome assembly GCA_004363535.1 of Dasyprocta punctata. Lineage (NCBI taxonomy): Eukaryota > Metazoa > Chordata > Mammalia > Rodentia > Dasyproctidae > Dasyprocta > Dasyprocta punctata. Next base: position 56,574 of record RJWM01010295.1, read on the forward strand.
CAAAGGGACGCCCATGCACGCGGGGCTGGAGGCCTCTTTGTGGGGACTCATCAACTGCCCCAGTGACGGTCCAGGTAAACGTCAGGCCAGGTGAGAAGCAGCTGCTGCTGCTGTAACCGGTGAGCTGCTGGGAGCAGCACTGATGCTGACCATAGTGCCGACTGTGTGCCGTCTGCTCAGAACCTGGGGAATCCACCACCACTAAACAAGTGAGCTGTAAACCTGATGGCGGAGGGAAGTTGTTACTATATTGATTGTTTGTTTCAGCACTGGAGATTGAGCCCAGGAAGCACTAAACTACATCCTCAGTACTACTTTTTATTTTTTATTTTGAGATGGGGTCTTACTAAGTTGCCCAGGCTGACTTCAAATTTTCAATCCTCCTGCCTCAGCCTCCTGAGTAGCTACAATCACAGGTATGCACTACTATGCTCAGCAAAAGGTTGCTTTCTAGCCACTACAACATGTCTAACCTCATGGGATCCAAATAGCTCTTGTGTGGACTATACCAAATTTTAGAACCCTGTGCCCACACCCTCAGCATTAATTACGAAGAAATACCTTGAACCATGATGCCTGGTATTTGTTACAAACTCTCTGTCTAGCACCCTAAGATACCTCCCTTCATCTTCACCACACCCCATAAAGTAGGTGCGTGCTCACGCTCATGTTGCAGGTGGTACACAAGCTCGGGACAGGAAGGAGGTCTTCTTGCTGCTGTTGTTCTCTGTTTAATCTTTATTTTTATTAGTGCCTGTTTTCAGTACATGATTCCATTCATTGTGGGGAGCTGGTACACAGACAGAACACATTGTAATTATTTTTCCACCCCTTACCCTCCCCTCTCTCTTCCCTCCCTCAGTCTCTGGGTCTCCTTTCTATTCACAAAAGCTCTACCTCCATATTTCCTGGTATCTAAATGAACTTAGGTCTTTTTTGGATAATTTCCATGGGCTTGAGTTTGATCAGTGTGTCAGGGCTGTGGTGTGCTAGCTTCCTAGGGCTGCGGTAACAGAGCACCACCCCGCCTGCCTGCAGGACTGATCAGCACTGAGATTCACACCATGGCGGAGTCACAAGACACCTTCTCAGGTCGCCAATCACAAGGCCCTGGTGGCATCCTTGTCCACGTGGCGCAAGTCAATGGAAAGTGCCAATCACGTTGTGGAAGACCCCAGAGGCAACACCCAGCCTCCTCTGCGCACTTTGGCAGCCTGGCACTGGCCACACTTAAGCGGCTTGCTTTGGGGATGGTCTCTGACCAGTCACTCTGTGTCAGGACCCACAGCATCCGAGCCTCCCATCTGCAAGCAGAGTGACAGACCTGGCCCTCAGTGCACCCGTCTACAAGCAAAGTCAGTAGCACAGCCTTTTTAGTAAAAAAGTTTACCAAGTAAAACAATTAAATTTCCTCTGTGTCTGTCTATTCCATTTCCTGCTACGATAACAATGTGCCTTCGGTGGCCCGGCTTACACAGGGCAGAAACCCACCGACATCTGATGGGGACCCATTCCCCATGGATGGTTACACAGGTGCCCGCACAGGGGCACAGGGAGGAGACAAGCACAGCTCCGCAAGCCCTTTTCTACAAGAGCGAATAACCCGATCGCCTCCCCGAATCCAGCCTCTAATGCCACGACACTGGGGTAGAGTTGCACTGTGAACGTTGGCAGGACACAAACGTTCAAGCCGTAGCAGTTCCTTTAGTCAACTAAAATCAAGTGAGACAAGAAAACAGTCTTTTGAAGAGTTCGCCTCATCAGTGACCTTCGGCAGTGAGGGGAGGAGATGACAGGGAACCTTGCTGTGTGCATTCATCACCGAGCATTCCCAAAATTGTTGGAAATAAATCGATTGCAATGCTTGATGCTTTGTGTGTCCTTCTAGTGCTGTGTAACAAATTTGCTTTGAAAGTTCACATCCTCCTGGAAATGTTCTTTTAAGGCTTATACCATATTTAAAAATGACAGCAGATACCATGACTATAACTGCAGCATTACTGCTTGCAGAAGCCTTGATTGTTCCTTCAGGGAGAACCGTAAACATGAGGGGTGCTCAGAAATATGGAGAATGTTCAAATATTTTTAAAAATGTATTACAGTGAAAGACACATTGTCATGAATCCCTCTCAGAACGCTTCCCCTTTACTTTGAAAACACTCTTATCCCATCATCCTCGCCACTTCCTGCAGCAGCTCTGCAGTCCTCTTTCCGTGTGTTACCGTTTATACAGTGTCAATATGAGAAGTCTAGAAGCTTAATTAACTAACTCAGCAGCTCTACATCCTGGGGTGTAGAGCACAAGCAGTTACTTGGTCATTGTGTCAATTTGAGAAGGTCAGAAGTTTAGCTGAGAGACTCAGCAGGGAGCCAGGGCTCTTACTTTGTAAACATCCTCAGCCTGTGCAAAGGAAGGCAAGGAGATTTGTGGATGCTACACCCACCTGGGGTGGGGGGGCAGGTGTCCTGTGTACAATATAAGGGAGGAGAAGAGGCTTGCTCTTGCTCCTTTTACTCTGACTGCTTTTGCTCGGCTGTTGCCTTGAAGTGTTGCCCCTGTGCCATACCACCCTGCCTTGGAGCCAGCTGATTGTGGACTGAAACCTCCAAAAACTGTAAGCTAAGTAATCCTTTCTTCCCTAATTTTGGGTGTCAGGTATTTTGTCTCAGCAACTGTGTGTCTTCAGTCGTGCTGGTTACCTTGATGTCTTGAATCTATTTAAAACATTTCCCTTTCATGGTCGTGTTAAATTTGAGAAAGGGCCAGAAGTCACATGATCCCATGTGCTAGATGAGGACACAATATCATGTTTTTATTTGAGAAAAATTATTGTAAGTGGTTGATCGATGAGCTATGATTTTAAAAATACAGTGAATGTTTACGTTTAAAGAATCATTAAGTAAAAGATACCTTGCCTTTAATACTTCCCCTTACTTCAAACACCCTCAGTCAATTTGTCTTGGGAATGCGTCTTTTACTATAGCAAGTTTTTTAAATTTAAGCGTTTACCATCTTATCCGATCCCTCTTGGTGGTTAACTAACTGTCTATCTTATCTACTCACCCTTCTCTCCTTTTTACTTTTTGGTTTCTCCAGCTCAGAGAACGAGGTCCCTCCTGGGGCCCACCATGTCTCCCCTTCAGAACTGAGGCTCCCAATTTTCTTTCTTTGCATCCACCCTGCAAAGGATCATTGGCCACTGTGCACCCTACTCCTTCGGCTCAAAGTCTGTGCAGCCAGCCGTCCACTCAGGGAGACCTCGGGGCCCTGGATGTGGCAGCCCTGCCCCTCCTCAGGGCCTGCGCTGGCTTCTCCAGCTCTCAAGCAGCATCTGTGAAACCACAGCGACCAGCATCAAAACACCACAGCGTCTTGTCTAAATTGAAATCTCTTCTTGTTCCTCCTCTCCCTTTGTAAAAATGTATTTTAAAGTGCAGAGAGAAACTCCAAGGGTGGCAGGGCCCTGCCTTTCTAGTTATTTTAAAATGGTGTATTTGTACATCTTCCTCCAAATAAACACACCGGGGATTGAATTGTATATCCGCTCATGTTCTCTGTGCCCACAGACCCTTGGCATTGGAATATCCAGGAAGTGTGGCTGAACCTGCCCCCTTTTCTCAGGCCTGGCTTTCCCCACCATTTGTCTCTCTCCATCTCTCCCATATTTCACATATATTCAAATTTACACATGCACACATACGCTTCCCTTGGAAAATCCACAATAAAATATCTCCACGTAAAGTCACCTTAATAGTAAAAAGTCAAATTGAAGAAAGGCAAAGTTAATAACCTGACACATGGCTATCAAAAAACAGTAGTATCTTTTTAGCAAATGTACCTTTTTCGGGGGCCAGAGATAATTCCTAGGTGCTTATTACCCACCTGAGCATGCAAATTTTAAATAACTTGTTCTATTATATCCATCCTATTACATCAATTCTTTCAGCAATTTCCTTGTAAAATTAGATTTGTGCTCCTGTTCGCTCCCATAAAGCACCGAACCAAAGAAGTGTGGTAATCTCAATTGTCTTTCATGCCAGATTTAACCTTCTGATACACGCATTAAATACAGATTAACATCTTGTCTCTGAGAAACTTACATTTAGTAGACAGGCCCAAGTTTCATTAAAATATAAATCAATATACAATTCATGATAAGAAAACTAGCAAGGCAGGCAGCCTGCTCATCTCTCTGGGTGAATCTGTTCCTCCAGCTCGGCCACCACACACTCCGGGGGCGAGGTTTCTTTCAGAGCAACAAGTCAGCGAGTTTTCCTAAAATTATGGAAGGGAACAAAAATGGACCTTTCCAGACCCACGATATCAATTTTGGAAGGGTTCTCAAAATGAAGCTAGGAAATCCAGCCTAACTGCTGTGATGTTGGAAGCTTGTCACTGAGGGAAGCGTGGGTATGCTTCAGTGAGTCTTCAAAACCCACGGGAAGAGCCAGAGTCACCATTTCATCAGGAAATGAATTCCTCCCAGGGGTCAGGCTTGGGGCAAAGAGAAAATCACTTTGCATTTCAGGCCAGATGGGCAGCTCCGTAACCACAGAGCAGTCAGGTGGAGCTTTCCATTAGGTCCCAGAAACCAAGGTTTGCCCTGGGTGCTGGCACCCAGCAGGGCCCCAGGAAGTAAGAGGAACTTCGGCTGGATCTGGAGCAGAAAGAGCACTGAAGCGACACTCTCCACCAAGTCTGCAGCCGCATAAATGTGGAATCAACAGGTTGAAAAAGTAAAAAAATACAATAAAATAAGATGGGAATGACAGACATCTTTTAAAGTTGCATTATGAACTCAACATTCTGTGTACTGTCCTTACGTGGCCAAATTCTCTGAGCCATAAAAAAAAAAATCAATGCTCATTCATTATTTCAGTATCTTTTGGAGGACACATGTAAGTCATTGTTTTTCTCTGTAACTCATGTTTTTTTGTTAGTACCGAGCTGTGAAAGCCCTAGATTGCGTGGCAGAAGTCAGCTTGGCATAGGAGTCCGCCATCTGAGAAATTTACGCTGTGATTGCTAACAGTAAATATGGCCCTTAGTCCTTACTTCTCCTGTACAATGAAAATTCTTACTCTCAATTTTCTCAGCGGGATATTAGAGAAATAAACTAGAATATTTACAGTGAAAAACGCTGGAATAATTATTGTGGGTTCAAGCTCTGTCCACAGACCGCCCTTCAGTGCTGAGCAAATCGAAGATACTTTTTTTTTTCCTATCTTAATAAAAATTGCTGATTCCCCACCCCTTTGAATTGCTAGTTCTTTTGAGGCTGATGTGTGGCCCAGAGAACACAGATAAGTACAAGGTTAATCATTCTGATAATAGTTTCATCTGGTTGGAAACAGCATCGGTGATGCTTCGTCTTGTTTATGAACATGATTGTCTTGGAGCAGCCTCAGGGTCAGCAAAGCCCACTTCTGGGTGTGTCGCAGTGGGTCTTGTAGGCCCCTCCCTCACTGGCTCTGGTCCTCTGCTCTGCTACACCCTTCCCCCATGACATTTATGCCTTGGAGCCAGTTAACTGTGGTCTAAATCTGCAAACATGGGCCAAATTAAAGCTCTCCTTCAAATTGTGGGTTTCGGCTATCGCGTCGCAGTGACGGAGAAGCTGACTGATAATTCCAGCTCCATAACGCATTCCCAGTTCTGATGGAAACTACCATTTAGGTGAAGAAGTCTGGTTCTGAAAATGTACATGCTAAAATAGACCATGACTTGATCGTCTTCAGAGAGACGAGGCCCCAACTCTAGGAAAATACCACTGTGGAGGAAAGGCCACAGGCATAACTCTGTGTTCTTGCTGGGACTTGATACCTTGGAATTGCATGCAAGAAGTACTTATCATAATCTAAATTGCAGGGTGATGCAAGTAAAAGTAATAGAGCCAAACCCAATGGAAATATGTTCCGCTCCCTCAGTATTCTACCACAAGGTAGATGTGACAAAGTTTAAGGGCCGCTGTAAGCATGCTCTGTGTTTAGGAATACCCCGCACCTTGCACTATCAAAGAAATGAGTATTCTCAACTGTCAATGCAAAGGCATGCAAAATGGTACAGCACAGCCCAAGAAAATGTGAAGCTTAAGACCAGCTAAGATAGTGAAGATCCCCCTGGCTGATCTCTGGTCCAGGCCTTAGGAATTTTTCTTGCTAACGTGATCCTCCCGGGTTGGCATTCGAAGAGACAGCCATACCAAGTGGAAGAACTTGCAAAGAATTATGAGCAGGGTCTGGCGACGGTGAGAAAGGGGGAAAAAGCCTCTACTCTCCTCTGAGGAATGCCCAGATGCCCCTCTGGCTAGGGGGGATTTCAGAATGGATTTTTAAAAATCTAACTTTCAGACTGCAAACTATCTGAAAGCCAGAGCACTCTTCATGCTTTATAAATTTGAGATATTTTTTATCAGAACTCCTAGAGAAATATTATAATTTATATTCACTTATTTTTCCTTCTAAAAGGGCTTAAAACCCTTGATAAATTTCAGAGTGGTCTCAGGAATGATTTTCCCAGGGAATTTTAATGTTCTTATAAGACATTTATGTACAACTATGTCTAAAGCATAGAGAAATCAAGTAAATAAAGTTAGTCTGAAACCAATGGCACTAAAACCAATATAAAAGATTAGCCTGTTGGTAGTTTGGTGCTGTCAGTACTATGTGCCTCTTTTAAGTACTCCTTCTCGGGACATGACAGCCATTGTACTGAAAATGAATATAAATCCACAGAACGTGAAAAACAAAAATTCCTCCCTTTGTTTGTATACCATTATCTGGGGCAAAGTGTGAATCGAATTAACTTTAATTCAAAAAGATAACTGACTTGTTTTTCCTTCTCTGTGTTCCTAGAAGGGCACCAGTAGTCACAACCTTTGGTTATTTCCTGAAGGCCAGTGACTAATTTAATTAGAAGACCCTGACATTATTTCCAGAGTGGTGATAACAATACCCCGTATATAAATAATGTCCACAATGCCACTTTCATGGCAGGTCTTGCTGAAATTTCTCAAAACAGAAATTAGAAACACTGTTACCATGTGAAGCAGAAAACATCAAAAAAGCTCCCTACTAAGTGATCAGAAACTGAAAGCTTTCACTCTAAAATCAGGAACAATCAGGTCCATGCTCACCACTCCTATGTAGTATAGTTCTGAAATCATTATCCCAACCAATTAGACAAGAGAAAGAAATAAAACTAATGAAATTAGGAAAGGAAGAAGTTAAGTTATCATTATTTGCAGATAACAACATATTCTACATAAAAGACCTAAACAACTCCTCCAAAAGACTTTTAGATTTAATAATCAAATTTAGCAGTGTGGCTGGATACAAAATCAACACTCAAAAATCAATAGCATTCCTGTACACAAATACAAACTCACTGAGAAAGAAATTAGGGAAACCACGCCTTTCACAATAGCACCAAAAAAATGAAATACTTAGCAATCAATCTAAAAAAGGAAGTAAAAGATCACTACAGTGAAAATAAAATACTCTGAAAAAGGAGATCAAAGAGGGTATCAGAAAATGGAAGGATATCACTTGTTCTTGGGTAGGGAGAACCAACATAGTAAAAATGATCTTGCTCCCCAAACTATTATATATATTAAATACAATCCCAATCAAAATGCCATTAGCATACCTCACAGAT
>RJWM01010296.1:0-64250 GCA_004363535.1 Dasyprocta punctata
AAAATGTGGCTTTCCATAAAATTCAGTGCAAAAAACTGAAACTGCTGTAAGTTTCTTGATCACTGGATGATTCAGTATAAGAAAGTGCTTTCTTTGAAAAAATGGAATATAAAATGTATTCCATTCCATAACAAAATAGAATGCTAATAATTATTAACTTTGAGTGATGGGTAGATGAGACTTTATTACTCTGTTCTGTACCTTCACATGAGTTTCAAAGTTATTCTTTTTTGTAAGTGTCTATACTGGTTATTTTCCATTTGTCCCCAGTGCAAACCCATGATCTCCATCTTTTCATGCCGTTCTGTTCTTCAGGAAGTTTATCTTTCTAGATTGCTTCACTTGGGTTCCCTTGTTAGCTGGTTTTTGGTTGGCTTTGAGCAATCTGAGGTTCCTACAGGAAGGCACCTGCATATTTCTTCCCATTTCCTGCCCAGTGGTCCCTCTTCTATGGCTCTGACCTTCAATATGCTCTTGTAAGGCCATGCCTTCCCCTGTAACGGTAAAGTGATGGAGGCTTGCTGCTGTTGCTAGCTGGGTGTCTCCACACTGTTAATTCTCCAGCCCCCAGACCCACTTCTGTAAGTAGTCCTTTCATTAGAAACATTTTGAAACATCTAATGGGAGTTCTATTTCCTATGAGGATCCTCCAGTGCCCCGTTAGGATCCATGTTTCTTCTCAGATGTACTCAGCACACACAATAACTTTGGCAGCTCTCAAGGCAGCTAAATCCTCCTGTTCCAAAGTCCCCCCCCACACACACACACCCCATTCCCATACTATGGATTCTACATGCCTTCCACTCAGGATCTTGCATTTTGCAAACATCATTTGTAAATTAATTAATATCTTAAATTCTTCCCAAGATTAGACTTACCAATTCTAGGGAAGATATATGTTAGAGTAATATAGGGATATCAGTACCATGAAAAACATTTTGAGCAAAAATGAGGGGCATATTTAGAGAGACAAGCTTGTAGAACATAAAACCTATAGATAGGAATATCATATGATCTGGAGATCTGGTCTGGAACAAGTGATAAAATTGAATTCAGTGTTAGAAAAACAGAGAGCAAGCTCCTTGGGGATGAGATACTGCCTTGTTCTTGGTTCTTTCCCTAGCATCTCTTATAGCACCAGATGCATAATTGAAATTCTATAAATTTTATTTTACTTTTTTCAATTTTTTTATTAGTACATGTTCACAGTACACAATAATTATACTCCTCATGGGGAGTTGGCACATGTACATAACACATCTTATTTTTTTATCCCCTTCTCCTCTCCTCCTTCACTCTTCCATTGTAAACATTGGAATTTTTTATACTCTACTCCTCCTTTTCTTTTTTTAATTTTATGAAAAATAAAATAAATTTTCATATAAAATAATGAGAGAATAACAATTGTTTATACACTGTGTGTCATTTAGACACACAAGCTTAAATAGTGCATGGTTTCTCTTATATGAAAAATAGTGTATGATTTCTTTTATATACAAACTTAATTCTTTCCATGATTCTGGTCACAAACCAAATTAGATGAGAACTGAGTCAAGTTTCCTCATAAAGTCAACACTGTACCTAACCACTGAATTTAATTCTGTTCTTGTTTCATTTGGTTTTCAATCAGAATAGTGGAAAGAATTAAGTTCCTGAACCGAGATAGAATAGATGGATAAATAGGTAGATAGAGCAAAATAGACGAGAGCTAATAGGAAATAGGTGGAAGTTCAAATACTTCCCCAAATTACCTATTCCATGGTTTCAAAAATATTTTAGTTTATATGCTAATGTGTTTCATTTATACTGCTACTTTATCTTAGTTTGTTGAAAAGTTTTGTATTATTATGTTTGTTTCTTCTTTGTAAAATCTTTTTGGCCTCTATCTTGTACTCTAAATATCTACTTTGTTTATATTTTGGGTTTCTCATGGAAGAAAAACCATGTGATATTTAGCTTGTATGACTGATTTATTTCACTTGACATTATTCATTCTCAAAGTGCATTCATTTTCCTACAAATGACTCGGTTTTATCTTTCTTTATGGCAGAGTAGTACTACTTTGTGTATAAATACTATATTTTTTATCTATTCATCTGTTAGTGGATGTATAGGTCGATTCCATTTCAGTTATCTTGAATTGTGCTGCTATAAACATGGGGATGCATGTGTCACTGTAATATGATGTCTTTAACTCTTTGGGGAAGATATCTAGAAGGGAAATAGCTGGGTCAAGTGAAATTTCTAGTTTTAATTTTTTGAGAAATCTCCATACCAACTTCCATTATAGTTGTATCAGTTTATATTCTCACCAGCAATGTAGAAAGGTTCCTCTTTCCCCACAGCCTTGCCAGTATTTGTTATTATTTGATATCTTGGTGACTGCCATTCTTTCTGGAGCAAGAAGGAATATCAGTGTTATTTTAATTTGCATTTCTCTAATGTCCAGCGATGTTGAACATATTTTGTATATTTGTTAGCCATCTATACTTCTGAAAAGTGTCTATTCATTTCAGTTGCTTATTTTTTGATTGGGTCATTTATTTGGGAGGAATCTGCTGCTTTTTAATTCTTTATATATACTAGATATTAGTTCTCTGTCCAAGGAATCTAGATTCATATCTATCACCATGTACTAACTAAAATCAAAATGGATCAAAGATCTAAATGTTAAGACAGAAACAATCTGCTGGAAGATAAAGTAGGTAAAAGTCTATAAATTCTTAAGCGGAGGAATGAAAGCACACATGGTTGGAGACTGCTTGGTCCTGTTTCTCTCAGTCTTCTTGTCGTGACCACATTTGTGATTTTGTGATATACAACATTTTATCGTAAGTCAACACAAATCCCACATGTGACCTTTAGAATTGTGGCTGTGATTTCTGGTGAGTATCTTCCCTACTGGATCTCAGCATCCTCACCACAGAGAAGCCAGAAGCTGTCAACATTGTTGACTAAAACAATGGTACAACTGCTTTCACTACACTTCTTATTTAGTGGATGTTCTCATTTCGTTTGGTTTTATGTAGTTGATTACTTTAGTAAACTATGTGCTTGCTTTTGGCATGAATATAACATCTTGAGAGAGCATGTGTGCCTAAGATAGTTCTAACTTGTGTTGACATGAAGCATTTATATGACTTGCTGAAGGCACCCTGCCCAACATAAGTTTATTTTTCAGAAACGGTTACCAAAACGAGCATAAAAAGGAGGCAAAAGAGTCTGAATTAAAAGCAGTTTTTAAGTGGGGGATGAAAGGCCTTATTGACAAAATACTCATGGACCAGAAATAGCAATTATCAAAAAATCAAGAGGCAAAGTACATTCCATAACCATAAACAGACTGCTGATCCAAAGCAAAAATTTAAAGCCCAAGTGTTTAAAAATGAATTGCAATCTTAAAAGGCAGATCAAATCTGGGGAACTAGTAAGCCCTAGATTAGGAGATCTTCCTATTCCATTATAAATTTTGGCAAAAGCAATAAAAATCCTCAAACATCTTTAACTAGAAGTAAATAACCCCATCTTGAAGAGTGGAAATATTAACAAGAAAACCAATGCTATTACAGGTTGAGCCAAAGGAAGTCCTAACTCAGAAGATATAGGAATAGTAGAACTAAAAGAATACAGGTCATGTCCCCATGATTACCTTCTTTCTGAGCCAGAAATACTTTGTGACAATAGGCTAATTTAATATATTGCATTTAGATAGTTGCGGCTTCATCTAAACCTTTCAGTGCCCATTAAATTGAGCAACAAAAATAACCTCAGCGAAGGAGAATTCTTCCCTTCCTAATTTAAGTAGAAGTTATTTCTGAATTGTGACTTGAACATAGGAATGTAAGCAGAAAGAGAAAATATTCTTTTAGTAGAGATATGAGGATTTCTTTTGGGAAAGGAGCCATCTTTGTTGGGAAAATTTCTACTATGGAGAAGAGGCAGAAGCAATATAATCACCAAAGAGTCTATACATTCTGTGCTTTGAAACGCTTAAAAGTTGGTGAAGCCATATGGGGCATCTTCTGGCCAGTCAACTGTAAGAAATGACTTTGAGATGAAAGCATTGAGAAGCATTGGATGTGTTGAAATAGTGGAGCCCTTATAGGCCTGGGTCCCTCAGTGGCTCTGTGGAACACAGCACAGATAATCCATACTGGACATCTACCTAGGGTCAGAAATAAATTATTTTCATAGCAGACACTAAGATTTTGAAGTTGACTTGTTACAGAAGCTTCATCTCACCTACTCTGACTAATACATACTGGAAGCCGAAAAGATGATCTGACAACCAGAGGTTTTTCTTGAGGGACTTGGCTTCTTGTGGGGTGGTTAGTGGGCCATGGTGGCAGGACCTGTAAGGTACTCTGGGTGACAAACTTCTAGTGGGTAACATTCTGCTCTGTATGGGAGTGAGGTGGGGGAGAAAGACAGGATATGAAGGGAGATTGTAAGCTATGTATAATGCAATCCCCCTCCAGTGACCTCCAGATCTTAAATATATGCCACCAAGAAATTACAAAACACTTGTGCTCAGTGGATTGTCAGTAAAGATCCTTACACCAGGATAATGCAGAACTGGAACAGAGACAGTGTGCTTGCTTTCAGAACCTGGGTCAAAACACCACGGGGAAATAGCAGAATTCTTGAACAGGCCTGTGAAATCCCCAACGCATGGAATGGAAGTAAGGGTGAAAACCTTCTAAGGTTCAACTCAGATCAAGAAATTCTAAGTTTTTTTATTTTGTCCAAGCTATTGAAACACTTATTTTAACCACAGGGAAAGGATTTATACTTAAAAATAAATTACTTTCACTTTATTCAATTAAATCTAACAATCCAATATGATCACAGAATCTCAGAATTTCAGGACTAGAAAGAACAATAAGGTCACCTAATTTAGCCACTGGACATACCCAGTGGCAGACAATTCACTCTTCCACACATTCTATTCTCCACATGACTTTGGCAGACTGCTAGTTCTCCCTAACTTTGAGCTGAAGTATTTCATTTTATAACATTTACTCAGTGGTCCAAATTCTACCTCTTGAGGCAAACAAAACAAGTCTAATTTTTCCTCCATGAAATAAGTCTTCAAATACTTAAAGGTAGCAACAATCTTGTCCTCCTTCCTTTAGAAGTTAATTTTGGATCTGTATTGCCCTTATTCTCTTCACCATGTCTGGATGAAGTCTGTCCCCTTTTCTTCTAATTATTCTGCCCTTCATAAATGGGTTAGATGGCATGGAGGGGGATAAGAGGGAATACAGATCATGTTAATATGATGTTAATATCAACCGAAGACCTAATTAAGCAAGATTTCTTGTCTCCTCATTACCTCTTCATGAATCTCACCTCAGGGACCCATTAAATAGGTGAGAACCAAAGTTGCCTTTTGAGTAGATCAAATAAAAAACTATCCTTATGGTGTAATAGGAGAGTATCCAGACAGGGCTCTCTGCCTTAAAATCCAAAACCCAAACCAAAATACTTACCCATTATCTCTTCTTTGGGTAACATAGGTTTGCCTGATATATCACCTCAATAACAATTATGAAACCACTGCAGCCCATTCATCAAGATAAGATCATCCATTCTCATTTTCTAACAACACTCCAAAGGGTCAAAATCAAAACTGATGTTGATGACCCTATATTTGTGGCTGGTATTGAAATCAGGAAGCATTCCTCCCCTGTATGTTTCTAACCTTGTTTATAACCAAAGCCACCAACATATTATGTTCCCCATGTCTTATTCAGTTTCCAAACAACTCTTTCAGATTTTATTTTCAGCCTCTGATTTCTACCATCAGACTGTACTGGAAGAAAGCCAAGGAACAAACTTCTTGCTGACACTTCCTCTCCAATCTCCATGCATGCTTTTGGGCTAAATTTAGACTCTTCCTTCTCCCTTGCACAAATGATCTCTTAGAGATCAGCACTAGTCTTCTAGAAATGGCCATGTAAGTTCTAGTTACATGTGGTTAAGGCTCAAGTTAAAAGTCAGGACTACATATTTCTTAAGTATGTTTCGTTTGAAAAACATGAAATACAGGAATAAGACTATGGTAGAAAGACTTCACAATAGATATATTTTGGTGACAAAGCACTTTTTAGCACAAGGGTAAATGTTATTTTAAATGGGGCAGAAGAATTAGGAATAAATATGAATACCCCTAACATAAAGTTCTGTTTCCTAACTTGACTTTACCAACTGATTGTCCAAGTTACATAATCTTCCTCAGCCTTAATTTGCTCATTCTTAAAATGGAAACTGTCAGTCTTGGCTCCATCACTCCCAGCACACTCAGAATTTTGGTCAGAACTACATAATATAAAACCTGAAACAAAGTAAACAGTAGTACATGTTAGTTCTTCTCCTTCCTGCTCCCAGTTCAGCTCGCTTCTGTTTTCTGATCCAGGAATCACAGGTGCAGGAAGGTTAGCTGTATAAGTGGACTCACCACTCCAGATACAGCAGCTGGCCAGGCCCACCTGTAAGTCCCCAGGGTGGGCAAGTATCTCCTACAGGTCATCCTCGGCAAAAACTATGAGAATACTCAGTTCCGTGAGATGTAGCTGGAGCCGCAACCTCAATTCGTGTTCACAGGTGTGCAGGAGGGAAGGGAGGTTGGCTTGTGATGTATTTTTCACACAGATAGCAACAAGCATCAATAAAAGAACTTTTTTTAAAAAAATGAGGTGTATCTGTGCATGAGATGTGTCTATTTGTCTTTTTTTATCCAAAGAAAGCCAGTGTCTGTTACATTGGGAAAGAATAATAATGAAAATGTCCAAGCATGGGAGAGATACCACAGCAGCTCAGCCAGGTGTAACACCAGACAGTAAGCCCTGAACTAAGAAGCACTCCATCTGAATGCATCTAAACACATATAGAAGCCAATGAATAATACCTAGTGTAGACAGGAGAGGAGAAAATGCCATCTTCCTTACTGGCCATTTTCCCTAGTATATCTGGAAGACTGCTTTTTAAATAAATAAGGCTAGAATTTTTCCCCCTACATCCTTACCCCTAAGCATCTTACTAGTAACAGCAAGGCACTAATTCAGAGGGTAGGCTGCCACCTACCGGGCCACCAGTAACATCTTTCAACGTATTTCTCTGGCCTTTTGCAGTCTCTCCTTTAAAATCCTGATTTGACTTGAAGCTGCTTTGTTAGTAAAATGACCCCCCAAAAAAAATTTTTTAAAAACAAACCCATAATCCAAGACACTACCGTACTGTACTGCCAGCATGAATTAATCATGTGGCAGTATCTTGCAAACTTCGCAGCAAAGCAATAATGTTTTTGGCATAGAAGACCCTGAAAATTCAAAGGGAAAAATAAACCTTTCTCTCTAACTTTCTCTGTTGTTGTTTTCTAAGGACAAAGTGCTTTAATAGTCAGTAAGTGCTGCTAATTGCTCCCCAGACAGCCCTAATCTAGCCATTTCCTCCCTGCCTTTTACTCCATAAATCCTTCAGAAGACTAATATATTGGTCAGCATTCCTCAAAAGTGCCCATTGGATTCGATTGGTTCACATGTTACAAATGGTGTCTCTACACCCACCCATTTAAAAGAACCTCTTTTTAGTAAATCTTCTATTATTGATACTCAGAACCACTTTAAGCTTATCTTGATATCAGCAAGATCAACCACCAAACCCTTTTCATTTCTTTTCTTCTCTCTCTCTGTCTCCCCCTTTTTTTTTTTTTTTTTTTTTTAGGATAAGCCACCTGTGTTCAATAACAACCTGAAAATCTGATATCTTTTCCTCCAACCAATTCTGTGCCTTTGGACCCTTCATTACACCTCAGAATTTTTCTTTTAGAAAGCAGGAAAAAGAATCCTGCCCTATAGCAGAGTAATAATAATAATAATAATAATAATAATAATTTAATGAGGATGATAACTGTACTTACTCAGAGCATACCTCACAGCTATATCATGCTAACCACTTTGCCACACTCTAAATCTTCCAAATATCCTGCCTATGTGGTAGTAATCATCACCCTAAAGAAGAGAGTAGAGATTAACCTAAGGTTGAATTTGGAGTTGACACAGGGAACAGCATTTACACTCAGAACTTCCAGTCTGGGCCAGATCTATTTCTTTTATCTCTTGCTGATGTTTTATGCAGGAAAAGGACTAATACAAGTGAACGCACTTAATAAGGATAAAGCTACACTATAATTCACCTCCCATGGAACAAACACTTGCCCGTTGCCACCAACAAATACTTACTATGCTGAGATATAGAAATGTTTGCCTAGGAGCTAGGCAGAGAATACATATATGATTAATAATGAACTGTTTTTTAATGACTCCTCTTTAAAAATGTTACAATTGTATTCTTGTATTCAGAAGAAGCATTATTTTGGTTCTGTTCATTTCAGGCTTTTCCCCCCTGCATGTTTACAGCTTGCTTAATTACTTCATTGGGCTTTGGAACTCATACATTACAGATACATGATCATCCAAGTCATTACCTGCATATTTTCCCATTAAGAATAATTATAGCTCTTACCACCACTGCCCACATACTTATGTCCTGCAGGCCTGGGCACACTGAAGTAATCATCTTTTGAAAATGATCTTGATGGGCAAGTGTTGTGTGCACAATCAGCAATAAGCACGATGAGGTGGGAAGATTTCCATCTCCTCCATTATTGAGCAGCTCAAAAAAATCACATTCCCATTATTTCATCACTGCATCATGTAGGACACTAAGATGGTTTATGTTCTCCTGAAAAGCGAGTTAGCACTAAGTGTGGAGACAAAACCCATGGGATGCTGGATTATGTCTGCCTCTCCATGAATCACCTTTCCCAGCACATACACATCACCCATTTCCTGGTTGGATTTCATTGTCTACAAAATGAGATTTATAAAATGTTTTTAAAACCTCTGATCATCAAATCAGAGATGAAACAGTCGTATAGGTGGCAGCATAGCTTTTTATCCTGATGAATTGCTGAAGGTCTGGAATCCTGGCTCCTCCACTTTATCAACTCTGTAACCTTAGGTATGTTACTTAACCTCATGGAGCCTCAGTTTCCACCTCTGTAACAGGGAAATGGTAACAATCTGAACACCTTGGGGATTCAGTGAGACCCTAAGGGAAGGCATTTTGCCCAATGCATGATACAGATGAGCATTCACCCAACATGAGCTATTATTATTATCACCAAGGCTAACCTAAAAGAGTCTGTCGACTGCTCAACAGGGCTCAAGCAACACATCTAAATTAAAAACATTAATTTTCTGCTGGATAATAGTCTAAAGACTGTGAAAGGGTCACATGTTACTTTAATCAGTGGATCATGAGTGGTACAATTTCAAAGGTAGGAAGAAGACAAGCTAGCAGATGTTTGAAAAACATTAGGTCATATCTAAGAAAGAGATATATAGAGAGATATAGAAATATAGAGATATCTAGTTAGTGAGTGATTGATCTACGACTGTTTGCTTCAAAAGCTAATTTAAGTTTAAAATTTTTTTGTTTTATTTTCAATTCAGATTAAGTCTTCATTGTTAAACATTTTGGATTTTAAATAAGCAGTAATAAGCTTCCCATAGTCATTAAAATTGCCCATTTCCAACTAGAAACAAGAATTGATATTTCTTGTAAATCATTCTACTAGCTCTCAAGGCCTGTCTTGCACTCTTCATACATAATAAATAATGTTTTCCATACACATTCTTCTCTATATACTGCTTTTTTCACTTTGCTACTTATAGCAAACACATTTTTGTCATTTAATATTTTTGTCATCTTTCTGGCCCCATGATATTCTATTGAATTAATGTCATTCATTCAGCCAAATCTCTATTATTGGTTATCTGAATTTGTTCCAAAATGGTTGTCATGAATAGTCATATAGCTGGGTCTTTAGACAAATTTCTGAAACCGGATTTGCTAGGTAAATGGGAATACAGTTTGTAACCCTCACAGTTGAGTTTTAAATCCCATATTTTTACATTTGTTTTATATGTAGACACTTCCTCCTCTTAGCTGGGATCTGTAGTCCCCACTGGAATCCTGTGTGTGTTTCTTCTGGGATAGACTGTCTTTGCAGCAGGTTCTGCTGGCACCACTCAGCCATGCTGCAAGTAGCAAATGACCAAGGTCTCTGAGTGCGATGTCTACCTAGGTCCCAGTAGACTAAACATGTCACATTTATAACCTTCTTGGCTGTACTTCCCATAGCTGGGGACAGCGTAAGCTTGAGGTGTTCTAACCAATATGCCCAACTGAATTTGATTACCTAAGCATATGGGCATGTTGATTTTCCAGGACACATTTGGTGTCACTGATTTGAGTATACCGACGTTTCCAACTCTCTGTTTAGAAAACTCAAGCATTTTTAAGTAACTTGAAATGTAAGTTAAACAGGCTCTATAGAATACCTCTAGGAGAATATGCAAGCCACTAGGGATAAGGTTATGCCTCTAGCTAAGGAAGCAGAGGTAACAGAAATGGTTGTCAAACTTTTCTCTGTACTCCTTTGCAGTTTTAGTCTATTGCATGCGCAGTTCTAATTTCTTACCTTATTCGGAAGGGAATTTTTGAGTAGAGATTAAGCCCCAAAGAAACATAGCATGCATGTAGATGTTATGGCAAACTGTTGGATTAAATATAAGCAATATCAAAATGATTGAATGATCTTTTAAAAATGGGTATAGTTAAGAATGCAAGCTCTGGTGCCAGACTCCCTGGGTCCAAGATGCAGCTCTGTCATAAGCTATGTGATCCTAGACAATTATTAAACCACATTGTAGATCAATGTCCTCACCTCAGCTAATAATAGTACCTCCTTCACAGTTAGTTGTACTAAAGGAGTGAATGCATAAGCACCCTTATAACAGTAATTATCATATAGGGCATATCATTATAGATTAGCTATCATTGTTGCTATTATTCTTCAATGGGTACAATGCTATAATTATAATAGCCAGGAACCCTTCCTATGATTTCTAAATTTTGAAAATTAAAAGAGAATATTTACTGTGAATGTCTGATTTTATGGTGTCATTTACAACTATACAGATAGAGGGAATGGGAGTTGAAAATTTTGATTCTAAATTTGAGAATTGTTGTAAGACTTTGCAAGAGTAGATCTCTCAAACCATTTCACATCATTGTGTCCATGAATAGATTTTAAAGGATTCTATGCAGGAAATTTGGTTTTGTATTCTTTATTTTGTGCGCAATTTACATGATTTGATTTGTTGTCTTTTGAGTGTGGGTGAAGTTCGTGGTTAAAAAATGACAAAATGAAAGTTGTGGTACCTATTTCACTTGGTCTCCTCTTAAGCAGCTATATCTTTAAGAAGCAAGCATTTTGAGATCAGTATTTCCCAAAGGAACCCATTAATAAGATAGGTGGATATTAAGTATTTCTGAAGACATTCTAATCCTATCTGCTGTGAATAATCTGCTCAGTCACTGGAGATGTATTGACAGCAAAGCTGATACTTTGGTGACAGGGACAAGTAGACTCTGCTGTCACACAAGCCTCAATACATTCTTTTACACAACACTTTACTGAACAAGATAAACAGAGTGCTATTATGCCTGTTTTGTGGGTGACCCCTGCTTCCCTATTTCAATGTGGCTCTTCCCAAGCCATCATCAGAATGGTATCTCTCTTACATGATTTTAAGTTCAAAGCATTCCAGACTCTGGTCAACATATTTAAACAGAGAGTATACAGAAGACTTTTAACATCCATGAGGTCTCCATTAGGAGGCCTCAGCAGATTCATCACCGTCTGTCACAAAACAAGTGTTCAAGAAGCATTTGTTGAATGAGTTCTTGAATTCATAAGTGGCAATTATACAATATTTCTGCCATAACACATGACAATCCCGGATGCCTGTAAAACACCTTCAGGCACAACAGGGCCATGTTGATGGTCCAGAGATTCCAACCACCACCTCTACTTCTCTTCCATAGCTGATTCAAACAGAGCAGAGCATGAGACTTTTGTCCAAACAATAAAGTCTAGTTAGAAAACGTTTTATTGTATAAATGTAGTTTGTGTTATGTTTAAAATTCTAACTGCTGGCACTGCCTCTGCTAACAGATTTTAAAACAAACTGAAAATTGGTTTGTTTCATTTTATTAAATGTTCAGAATCCAAGAAGTTTGAAGAAGTGGGCTTCAGAATGAATGATCTAATGGAAAATCTAAAACCAGAGACTAAAATGTCTACTCTGCCCTCTTTCAGTGATTTGGGCAGCATCCAGGTTACCCAACCAGTGGGGAAGGAAGCAATGATCAGACATCACCCTGTACACCACAGTGCTCGAGGCTCCTCCTGCACAACACAATTTTGAACTAAAGAACATTTAGAATGTTTTACATTTTCAAGTGAAAATTGGTAACACTATATTTAAACCACCTAAATTATAATTTATCAAGGCACCGGAGCCAGGCATTTGGGGAGCCATAGAGTAGTGAAACAGTAGGACCCCAGTGGGTGCAGATTAACGGTGAGGATAATGTAACTTTCTTGCCGGTGGTCACAAGCTCCGTGGCGTGACCACAGTTAAACCTCACCCACACCTGAGGAACAACTAGGTTCCTGGGATGCAATCTATCTCAATAATAGATGCTTGGGGCCCTTAGGGGCTTGTAGACACTTTTGCTTTGTATTTTTAATGGAGGTTATTGTATAAACATTTTAAACATATCATTAATAGATGATGAAAAGAATCTACTCCTAATAAGAGATAGGAAATAAATCTTCACTATCTTCTTGGCCCACTAGTTTACATGTAAAACATCTACCTTTTGCGAAAAGCTGTTGGAGACATATGCGCTTGTTAATGTCCTGCAGTGATTTATCACTTAACTGTGAAATGCATAATATATCCAACTTACCCACTAGCTGGTGTCCTATCCCAATTACCATTAATTAACTCAAATGTGTTACTTTTATACAAACAAAGCACTACTTTGAAAATTTCATGGGTTAAACTTCCAACCAATATTTATGTATCTCTTTAGCCAATAGATTTTTATTGAAAATCTATTATGTGTCCAATGCTTTGTTCCTCAACGTTGTATTTTAGTTTCCTACACACATCTGAATCTTCAAACGTGAAAATTCACTCTCATAAAATTTTGAAGAGAGATCGTGAGAAGAGCCGCAGTGGCAGAGTATAAAATTATAGTACTATGGATTTTTGTCCACAGCATGATACAGAAGTCATTATACCACACTATGCCTCTGTTTCTTCACCTGCAATAGAGCACTAAGTCATTTTCCTTGACCTGATTCAACTGTTAGGAGAAACCGCTAATAAAAATTGTTATGAAGTACTATGAATATTGAAAAGTGCATGATCATCATGATTAATAATAATGTATAAAGCTCAAATATTGAAATGACTCACTGGCATCCTTCCAAATCAAGAAATATAAGCTCTGGCCTTGCATAGTAATGAAGAGAAACAGTGTGAGACACTCTCATTGTACCAGTTTAAATGAGCATGGTGATGAATATCTTTAATTATGGACTGCATTCTGTAACATTGTGTATGTGTGTGTGTGTTAGTGTGTGTGTGTGTGTTTTAAACTAAATATATTGTAGTCCTTTCAACCATATATTGAGGGTTCAGACAGAACCATTCCTAAACCAAGCAAACATTTTTGTGTCTGTATCTAACCTTGGAATGAATGCTCATTTTGATAGAGAATGTAAGCGACTAGGAGCCCTCAGTTAAAGGAAGCTGGCTCTGATTTCATAGATCTCAAAATCTGTCATCTTCACGTTAGCCAACTATCTGGCACTTAATGAGAAAAACAAATTGCTTTTACTTTCTACATAAGACATTTGCATTTAGAATTTTTTTTTACTCGTAAAAGGTTTATAAAGCATCTACTCAAACTATTCTACCTGCATTTTTCACCTAAAAGGGTCTTTATGAAATCTTACAGTAAATTTAATAACCCTCTTCAATAAACATGAGCTTTTATGAGCATGACATATCTAAATAGACTCAATGGTCTGGGAATAAAATCTGCATCAGTAATATTTTCAGTGCTGTAATATCCTACATAAAAAAGCCATATACAGAGCAGACCATTGCATAAGGAAAAAAATCTATCTCCAAGTTTAAAAAAGCAACTGGTCAATGAACACCTGGGTGACTCATTAAGTTAAATGTGAAATTCCTGATGTGTACAACATTCGAGCTTCATAATATTCCAACATTAGCATCTGTCATTTTCTCCCATTTTCAGCAATCGTACATTATAGAAATAACTTTAAAAATGGCCTTCAGTAATCATTCACACTGAGTTCTTGAGGAAAGAGACCTTCACACGAAACATTTCCCAATTTCAGTCACCTCCACAGGGAACTTCTGCTTGGGTGAACCTGCTGACATGAGCCCTCTTGCTCAGGTTATAGCATAGCTTCTTTCACAGGTTAAGGTACTAAATTAGGCATGAGACTGGGACCCTCATTTCTCCTATTGCTGGTATGTATCAGTAAAGAAGACAGGAAAATGCTAGTGACTTTTTTATAGCAGCTATATAACAAGAGAATGAAATGTCAAAGCCCTAGAAACTCCATCTTTCTCAGTCCTATCAAAGTTCATCTAGCTACTGCTAATGCTGAAACTAGCACCTCACCTTCAACTTTGCTTTACTTGCAAGTGGAAGTTTAAAGTCCAGCCATGCACATCAGTCAAATGAGTAAAAATATCCTGATTATGAAATCTGTAGTTCTGGAACATTTATTTGTGCTAAGGGATTGTACAAGCATTCCGAGTAGGCAACCTCTACTGTCTAGATAGTGGTAGCTAACTTCCCACAATGAAATACACTCCTGAGAAATTGCATGGAGATGGTTTCCTTAGTAATTCACACTTACAACATAACAAGGAAGTATGTTTTAAACTATAATAAAATGTTTTACCCATGTTCTTAAAGTTGTATCTTTTTAGCATCAAGATTTGCATGTTTAAATCAAGGCTTATGTAAAGTAGAATAGATAGGGGGACAGAAGTAAATTAAACTAAAATAAAATCTGGAAGTTTCATTGAAGTCCTTATTTCTGCCTCCCTTCATTACCTCATCTTTTTTATTTAACCTGATTTCTTGCAGAACTAAATGAATGAAAGGTGTACAAAAGTCAAAAGAAATGTATTTCTTCTCTTTGATTTCAAACGTTATTTTTCAAGTCTTTAGGTTATAAAGATAGAGAAGTAGAAGGATATAAGAAAAAGAGCTCCAGGTTAACCAAAGACTCAGAAGGAAATGGGTGCAGTGCTCTCCACCCCTCTGCTGCCTCCTCCACGTCTTCCCATTGCCTTTACTCTTCCACAGATTGGGGCGGAAAAGCACAGAGAAACTGCACAGGACCTTGTTTCTTCCATATTCATTTTCTGCATAGAAAACCTCTGGGCAGAACCAACAGAATTGTTGGACCTATCCACCCTTTCTCCTTAGGTTCCCCATCTTCGTCTGCTCTTGTCTGCCGCCTTGGTAATTTGAGGGGCTTTGAGGTAAGACAGCCTTCTGTGTTTTTTGGAACACTTAGAAAATGATGAATGATCACACAAGGCAATTAAGCCTTCCAGTATGCCCAGGCCTCACTCTAGAATCTTCTCCCTTTGACAGTATTGCAACATACTAACTACTGGACCAACAACTAATGAAGAAAACAGAATAAATGAGAAAAGATCCTCATTAGTCAACAGAATAGACAATTGTCCCTAAACAACCAAGGACTGGCAAGTCAAAACTTGACCCTGGTCTTAAAACTTGTTTGCAGAGCCTTTAGACTCACTCACCTGTTGACTGCAGAGAAATGGTAGAGTATCTTTTGGATCTCTGTCAAACTGACCAGGAGTCCCATCTTAGTGCCAAAGAGACTCCAACAACTTTAAAGAGTTTTCCAGAGGCCTACTTAGCTGTGACCACTGAGTATTCTATTCTCAGAAATCAATGAAGCCTACTGCTCCAAATTAGTGCATTTTAAAGCGACCAAATAAAATGAATGAGGTGATGATACAGAGAAAAAAAAAACATTTAAGGATAATGAGCACAGAGCACAGAGCTTCATTCCATACAGAGAGGGAAAAAGGTCAGTAAATTTAGCACACACATAATAGTCCTCGCAAATCATCTCCTAATTAATCCTCATCCAGCCAAAATGTACTGGTTTAACCTTTTCATTCTGTGCTTCTCACAATATTTACGAACTACAGCCTCTCAACAGGAATGGAAAGTGCACCCGGTGTGGAGGTTGTAGGGCTAAGTGTGCTCCTGGAGGAGTTCCCACAGGGCGGGAGCGCACCCAGCCCCACCTTTTCTTGTACTGAGAACAATGTGAACCCTGACTGAACAAGCAGAAACCATAATCCACTCATGTCAGGATGTTGTCTGCATTTTCTATGCCAGAGTTACCTGCGCTTTGAGACTGTGGGATTTGGTGTTTGGTTTTGAAATAACAATAATTGATCTTTCCTGAAACAATGGTGCTGACCTCAGTAAAAAGCAGGTCTCGCTTGGATCCTCCCCAAGAGAGTGTAATTGGAAATTTACTAGGGTAACTTGTCCAAAGGCAATTTAATCCATAAGGAGCCGAAACAGCATGGGGGTGCTGAGAATAAAGAACATTTCAGAAGCTGCAAGGACAGAAGCCACAACACAATATTTTCAAACGCATAGTTTCTCAGGATAAATATATTGACAACCGACTGAGGGCTTTGAAAACTTTGATTTAGGAACATCTTAGGAAAGTGAAAAACATGCTTCACTTACTGGAATTGGTCATTTTAAAAATGATTTTAACTGATACATAAAGATATAAAATTTATACCTATTAATGTGGTACCATGTGATACTTTGATACAGGTACATATTGTGTGATGTTTAAATTTGGTTAAATATGCCTACTCAGATTTTTATCATTCATTTGTAATGAAAATATTCAAAACCTTTTCTTCTAGCTTTTTGAAATGTAGTTATTCTGGTGCTGGCCTGAATAAATATAATGGACAACATTTATTGTTTTGTTTTTTGGACTCATTTTTAAGTACTTTTTACTTATTAAGTCATTTAACCTTCATGACAACCCCGCCACATAGGTACTATTGCCACACCAGTATTGAAGATGAGGAAAGAAAAGCACAGAGAGAAAACACAATTTGTCTAATGTTACACAACTAGGAAATGGGAGCCACTAAATTATAAACTCTGCAAAGGCAGAGTTTATACCAGAGTTTACATTTTATTCAGCTTGGTATCCCAACATCTTATCCAGTGATTCTCACCTGTATGGCTTGTAAGAATAGGGCCTTGTTGAAATGAACTGAATTGAATAGCTTGAGGAGACTGTCTTAGACTTCAGAAGGAAAAAGGGACACTTGCTGATTACTTTATATGCAAGAAGTGTAATTTCCTAGTCCTAGTTGAAATTTAGGATTATGTGTCCACTAGACAGCTTCTTTCCAGATGTGCAATACACATCTATATAAGCCTCCAATGACCCTTGGTACAGCTCTTTCTTCAATAGTGGGTACTGATTACAAATGGCAACCAGTGTGTCCTGCTAGTGTACATATATTTAATTCAACAGTTATTAAGCATTTGAGCAAGGAGCTATTATTGATGCCTCTTCAGAGTTTAAAATATAAAGGAGAAATAGCAAACAGCTCTTCCATCTGTTATGGTTTGTGTCTAGGTGCCTCCCAAGCCTCATGCAATCATAGATGTGACTGAATCTAGCGTTCATGATTACTTCATTGTCTAGCACTGGGATTGGTGGTGTGAGTGCTGCACCTACCCAAGGGTGGAGCCGGCATACAGTGTAAGGGTAGGAAGAAGGCATGTTTTCCCTCCTTTGTTCTGTTCGTGGTTGCTGTTTGTGGTGGCCATGAACAGCTCCCCTGCCATGCCACTCTACCTTGGAGCCAGCTGAGTATGGACTGAAACCCCCAAAACTGTAAGAAATAAACCTTTCCTTCCTTTATGCTGGGCATCGGGTATTTTGTCTGAACAATGAGAGAAAAGTTACCAAAACACCATCCTAATATTAATACTTGCCTAAATGGGACCCTAAATTTGTTCTAACTGTACCTCCTTCAGCTATTCCCCTGGAGAGGGAGCAAAGAGTACATGTGGCAAGCCCTGCCCATGGAGAAGTCATGCATTCACTTTAGCAGAAAGCTGGCAAGAACACTGGGTTAGGAAACTTAAAATGGTCACAACTACCAATGTCTTTGTTCGAGGGCTGAAGACTTATCTGTGTAGAGTCAGCTTTCTATGATGTGGGCAGCAGTGGGTATTAGATATTTACATCCAATTCTGATAACAATGAAGAAAAAGGGGAGGGATTTGAACAGCAAGTCTTTTAAAATACATGAAGCTGTAATCATAGTTGGGAGAAGTTAACTGTTAAAAGTGAATTGCTGCAGGAAAACACCGTGAACCACTACTGGAGCAGCTCAGATTGCTGGGATAACCCAACAGGCCACAGAATTCTCCCTGTTAGGGAAGCTAATTTCAGAGGAATAAGAGAGGCAAGATTATCAGCTGTCCTTGGAGAATAAACAGACCATCAAAACTGGAATTGGAGAACAACATTCTGGTTTGCAGTGATTTTTCAGCCTCTTGTGGCCAGATGCTCAAAAAGTAGAGCCCTAGGAAAAAGATATAAGCAGGCTAGGCATATCTGATTAAAGCAACACACCGAGTAAGGACTACCATGAAAGAAAACCTACCAATTTGCTTTCAGTACAGGATGAAGTAAGGACTACCATAGAAAGAAAACCTACCAATTTGCTTTCAGTACAGGATGAAGCCACATACAGGACAGATGAGATTTTCTGGGACCTGACAAGGTCCAGGCATATAATACAGATTCAGAAATACATAAGAATTTCTAGGCTCGTGTGATGTTAAAACTTTAACTTGTTTTTAGGGCCAAAGGCATATATAATATTACTGTGCAGAAGCCAGAGATACTGTCCCATCCCTCTGTGGATCACCAAGGACTTCTGTCAATGAAGGAAATCCAAAACTTGCATGTAGGGATGGAGGAGCCCCAGCATGTAGCACTCTCTTCAAATACATAAAATGATGAGTCAGGTCCCAGAAAGGACTCCAAAAAAGGCCCTCACACTGTAAAAAGTCCTTCCCAGACCCTTGGAAACATGAGTAAGACATGGATGCCACAAATAAACACGGAGTTATTTGCTGCAGCAAGACACAGATATTTGGTTTTTTCGCCCAATTTATGGCACATAGCTCCTAGAAAATTTGGAGTTCCCAAAGTGATAATAATGATTTTTGTATACTAATGAGATGAGAGATGGCCGGGACTCCTAGATAGCCTCAAGCAGGCTGCCAAAAAGACCAGGGCATGTTTAGAAAGTTTGAACATTCAACTCACCATCAACATCCAGGGAGAGGAGAGGGACTGAAGAGAAGATTGAAGATTGAGTTAATTACCAATGGCCAATGATTTAATTAATCATGGCGACATCATGAAAACTCCCTAAAAACCTAAAACTACAGGATTGGGAAGGTTTCCAGGTCGGTGACCACCTCAAGGGACTGGGAGGGTGGTACCCCTAGAGAAGATATTGGAATGCCCTGTAATTCCCCTCCCCGTCATACCTTCCTCTATGCTGGCTGTTCCTGGATTGTAGCCTTTACAATAAACTGGTAATTGTATTTAAAGTGCTTTCCTGAGTTCTGTGAGCCATTCTAGCAAAGCATTAAACCTGAGGAGGGAACCTTCAATTTATGGTCAGTTGATGAGAGATAATTGTGATCAAGGTCTGAAGTGACAGTCTTGTAGGACTGAGTTATTAAACTTGTGGGGTCTCTGCTGCCTCCAGGTAGTTAGGGTCAGAACTATAAGTTATAAGACACTTAGTTGGTATCCTTAGAGAATTGGAGCATTGCTTGGTGTGGAAAATCTTCACATCTTGGTGTCGGAGTTTTTTAAACAAGTAAAAACAGCTCAGGTTCTGTCTTAGATATTGTTAGTAGTCAATTAGAGAAACAGATATAACACAAGATACACAAATGTGCAAGACTGGCTTATGATGGTCAGCCACAGAGTCGAATGAGGAAGTATACACAGTGTGTCTGCAGGCTGGAGTCTGAAGGGTCCAGCCCAAGATCGGGAGCTTACTGCAGTGTCCCGTACAAGTTTGTATCAGGTGGCCGATGGATCTGTGACACAACGCGGTAGAAACTATGCCAGAAGGCTGAAGAGTCCCAGATGGAACAATCTACCGTCCCAGCAGAACAATCTGCGCCAGACACCAGGAGACGACATCCAAGCTGAGGGCGAAGACTGGAGCTCCTCCAAAGAACCAGCAATCAGTCCCTCCTCATTTGTCTTTTATTGAATGCAGGCTATTCCCCTCTGGTGGGTGTAGCACTCACACCACCTGCATGCCCTCCTCTTGTACAGGTTGAGGCTGGTACAAAGTAAGGACTCTGGCCCCTGCTGTATCACTTAGTTAAACTTCTGACCTTCTCAAGTTGACAAAATGTATCAACAATAACAGATACGCCTTGAAATTTTTTCATAGTAAATTAGCAAGGGCAGAAGTACTTAAGAGAGAAAGCAAAAGATGTGAAAATGTTCTTCTCTTAGCAATTACTGTAAGAACACCCATCTTGGAGAGAGGTGTCTATGCTGCAAGCTCCCTAATGTAGTTGCTTCGTGCAGAAGCTGCAGAGCTCCCATGGGCCTGTCTTTCTCCCACCAGGCCTGGTCTGGAGACAGAGGAAACATGTGGCTTGAAAGAGGGAGAAGAAAACTGAAAGAAGAAGAAAGAGTTGAGGCAGTAACATGGTGACCAGAAGGTAGGTTTACTAAAGTCACAAAAAGCTTTGTGCATAGGAGTTAACTGTTAACAAACTGGGCTTCAGGTCAAGATTGGCATGACCGTGTAACAGGAGCAGTGGATGCACTCAAGTGCAAAATTCAGGGATGGAAAGAGCTAGAAAGGGACCCTGAGGAGGTGTACTTCCTGAAACTCACAGAAGTCTAACCGCAGGGAAAAGGGAAGGTGGTTAAGTCAAAGACACTTGAAACTCCCTCAACCGGGGAGGCCTCAGGTGTTGTCTTAACCCAGGCCTTGGGTTTCCCTCTTTCTCCAAGGAGGCTGTGTGTGTCTCATCTGCCGTCATGCCCTGGCCTTAGTACTTCCCTGTCTTCCTACTCGATCCTCTCATTGTCCATTTCTTTCCTCTGCCCAGTCAATGCCACCTTAGTAATTTCTCTTTCCAAAACATTCCCCCTTTCTACAAGAAGCCATTCATGAGGTCATCCAGATTGCCTGCTCCTGTTACAGAATTTCATCATAGGCATTCAACAGCACATGAATAAAGTCACTTTTTTCTATTCTTGTCAACTGACGAGATCACACATCACACAAATAACCTGATCTGCAATTCAACAAGGGCACGCACACAGGGATGTCTCAGGTTTACAGTTAGTATGAACAGAGTAATTTAAAATAAAGAATTGGATGACTACATATTATAATTTGTCATTGTTAAAGAATGAAGGTGATTGGATAAATAGATAGGACAAATACATGTGAGATGATATTGACAGCATGTTGACTAATCAAACACCCAATCATCTTACCTGCCACAAGTGAGAATTTGGTTAAACATTTTGACGATGTACAGAATAGCTTCTGGAGGGATTTGTTCCCAGGTAATTGGCAGGAACTACGGCTCATTAAATTAGCTCTCATCTGACATGCCAAATGATACTCACAGTTGATCTGTTAGATCATCAGCAAGCAATTGTTTATCTCTTCCATGAGCCAGGATGACAAATAAGCAATTTTAGCCAAAAGGGTTAAGGCCAGTGCCAATCATTATTCACACTGCAATTTAACTGATTCCCTGGCAATCAATACCATGCGTTCAAAATGCAATACAGCAGTTTCTTCCACATTGTAGGAACTCTTTATGTGGATATGCTGCCAGGATATAAACAAACAAAATACTAAATAAAGACAGGTCTCAAATGTAGTATTTATCATCTGATTTTAAGGGTGTGAGGAAATCTATAAACCTAAAGGCATTCACACTGGGCTGTTGCATAACAGAGCGGGTACATTAGAGATCTCCTACCTGGATTATTGGGCTAAACCAGTAAAAAATCACGAAAAGTGGCAGAACAGAAATGGCAGGGACTGGTTTAATACCCACACCAAGCCTATCGGCTTCATCAGGAACTCTGAGATAATGATGGATAAAGCAACTCTAAATGGCTGCATTTTGCACTTCATTCTCAAGCACTTGAAATCAAGGTCTTCACATGAGATTAGCCAAAGGGAAGATTTGGCACTGCAGCAATGTCTTATTCAATTTGCACATTGACATGGCTGGCCCCTGTCCAATAATAGATGCTATTTCCTTTCTTGGCTGACCTTTTTTTCTCTTGCCCAAGGCTCCTGACATTATGGCAAGATTCTAAGCTGTTAGGACAGCATTTCCCTTCATTGTGCAAATGACCAAGCTACAAATGGAAACAGGGGAAGTAGCTACAGATGAGCTGTTTAAATCTAACAACCAATGTCCAGAAATTCAGTCATCTTTAAGCTACTTAGCAAGATGAATACAATGTGTGATAAATTCAGGAAGACTACTCAGTCTCAAACTTTGATTTTTCTTTCACTGGAACATGCAGATTCTTATCTACTTTGAATTATTTGGGTTTTTTTGTATCTTCATTTTTCTTTGACTATGGGAATTATGGTCTCTTGGCTCATTTGCTCATTTGGTATGTAGAATTCAAGGGGCAAAAATTCAACCTCTTCATATCTTGTCTGTTCTAATAAAATATGCAAAGGAAAAGATTAACATTATTGTGTAATGCATAACTTTGATATCCTTTCATTCTCCCCATTCCTTGGTTTCCTGACCAAGATAATAAAAATTTGGTCATAAATTTTCTTGTTAAATGGTCCCTTTCATGATACGTTCCAATAATCACGATATTAATCGAAAGCCCTGTGGAAAAATGGGTTCTCTAGGTCTTTAAAGGAATATATACAATATTATAGCCATAATATTAACAATCTGTATTCATAATTAAAATAATAACTAGTATGCATAAGAAGTTATTTCTCTAGAGTCTTGCCAGACCTTAAACAATGAAGAGCTGAACTAAGTTGGAAGTGTACAAAAGCGTGATGACCAGTCAGATTCTGGTAGGAGGAGGAGATAAGGAGATGAGGCAAAAGTCCAGAATCATTCCCAAGTTTCTGACCTAAATACTGAGTAGATGCAGCACCAAGATAGTTTGAGAAAGCATGAGGCAGGAAGTTTAGAACAGACTGAGGTCAAGGTGCCAGTGAGAGTTTTAGGCAGAGAAGTCTAATAATCAATTAAGCATTTAGGTCTAAATCCAGGAGAGAGATAGGAGATGGATATGCAGACTTAGAAGCTGATAGAACAGAGTTAATGCTGGACAAGATCTTTCCATAGTGTAGATGAAGAGAAACAGAGTTCAGCAGAACCCCACAGGTGTCACAGCTAAAAAGGCAATCATCCAAGGAAGCTGCAGTGGCACAAGAGAGTAGTTCTGGAGAAAGATTCAGTGTCACCCAGAATGGTTCCATTACTTTTGAAAAGAAATTTTCAGGCCCTACATCACTGATAAAAGGCAACATAATCTGGCCTCAGCTATCTCTTTCCCATCAGTACCCCACTTTGGCTCCTTCCTCTACAGTTTCAAATATGGCTGATCACAGGTGCTTATGTTTCTATAGTCAAATTAAAGAAAATTAAAAGAAAAAACTTTCCACTGACTTTGGCAAAAAGGAAGTTAATAGAAACTTCAAAGAATTGATTTCCAAGAAACAGAGAAAGCAAATACCAATTACAGTGGAGCTGGAAAGTTAGGAACAGGGGAGGGTTGTGGAATCTTCTGTATTGTAGTAGAACTTAGAATAAAACTGGTAGATGCTAGAAGGACAAAGGCAAGTAGAAGGAGGTTTTCGCTGTTTGTTTATTTGTTTTCATTTTTTAGATTACAGATTTGAGCGTGTCTGTAGTCTGTGGGAAAGAAACCAGGCAGATTTCTTTGGAAAATAAATGTTAAATTGATTGAGTGAGTGATTGATTTATTGATTGATTTAAAAGGAAATGAAGGAATGGAGAGCAAAAGCAAGGGATTCAAAAGGTAAGGGACTCCCTCCTCATTAGAGGCTCTAGACAAGTAAGTGTGATTGATTGAACTATAGACCTAGAAGAGAGGGATAGTGTGTGTTGTGCACATTGAGAAACAGTGAATCTAAGAACATAAAAACATTACCCATGTTTCAGAGGTGTCTATTCAAGTGACAAATCATACATTTAGAGTGACACCAATTCAAATGGCAATGCAAGTCCCTTGGCTGTATGAGATAAAAGAGCAGAAATGACAGATGTTGGGGGTTCACAAAGCATATTTTGCAAAAGGACATAACGCATATTGAGAATACTAGCAAGAGAATTGAATTAAGATATCAGTATGCAGCATTGCACCCATTCTTGCTACTGCTATTTCTTTTTTGACCTGGACAGAACCATGCAAACTGAAACTTAAATAGGTTCCTTCTGTCGGTGTGCTGCTGGCAAAATGCTTCCTTCCCCATTCCACAGTTTTTCCCTCCTCTTTGCAGTCTCTTTCTGCATGTTGTCAACTCGTCTGTGTTCTGGTGATGAGAGAGATTGTGTGAACCACCCTGGCTTTTTGACAGACTTAGCAGGCTAAGTACAACTGAAAAAAGTCTCTCCCACTATGTAGAAGTTGTTGACTAGAACACTTCCTGTGTCACATCATCAAGAGTCCCCTCCGGTTGTGGCCACCTGGGTTTTACTTTGAACTGTTTCATGTGTGGGCTAGTCTTAAAAACAGAAGTAAGCTATCTACAGAGCTCTTAGAAAATATCTAATGGGTTCTCAGCCTTGTGCTAAGGGTAGGATTAGCAAACCTACAGAAGCTGATTATTTCCTCCCAGGCGCCTTGCCACAGCCCAGACTTTACCTAATTCTCTACTCATGCAGAAATCTTTTGAATATAAATTCAGTTTTTTGAGAATTTTAATAAGATGAAAAATGTACACTGGATAGTGGACATAAAAATCAGCCACTTGAAGGACAGCCTCCATTATAAATTATTAAATAGGCATTCTGGTTTGCACGTAATTTATTAAGCACAACAATCACAACCATTCAGTGAAGCTAATATATGGCACTGAATATTTGATTTCACCCCTCCTTTCACACACAGTTAGAAGTCTAGAATCCTGGGCAGAATTTGGGAATGGTTATTCCAGAGCTCAGACGCAAGAATGAGAGATCCTTTGTCCAAGCATTGTGTGTATTGAAATGGAATGGGAAGGTGATGAGGGGCTATTTTAGAAAGATAAAAAATGAAAACTCCAGGGAGAATATCCAATGAACAGTCAGTCATACATGTCAGCCAAAGAGAGAGAATCAGCTGTGATACAAAAGAGGAAGGATATAAGCGGTCTAGACAGGAAACAGGATAAGAGAAAAAGTTTAGATCATAGCTCTGAGTCAATAAGAAGAAAGTTCTGGACCTTTCTTTTCATTAAGTTACCTGGAATTTGGGTCATGGGGAGAAGAGCACTAGAAAGCAAAGAAGCAGCTTAGATGTTAGACGTGTTATTTAGGGATACTATCGCTAACTGTTACAACTCTAAAAGGTAAAAATTCTCACCTATTTCCATCAAGGAGGTGATGAAAATAGGGCTCAGAGAAGTATTCATTAAATGTCAGAGCCAAAATTCATATTCAAATCATCTGCCTGGTTTCAGTATTGGTGCTCTTAACCAACCTCCTGTGACTTCCTTAGAGTACAGTGATCTAATCAGACTAAAAACTCAGGGGACAGTGAAAAAAGAAAGTTAGGAAATCTAAAAAGATGAAGATCACACTCTGGATCATGGTGACCCAGACACTCCCTGTGGGGCACAGCCTTGTGGCTACTTAGGACATCTTTTGCCATAAAGAAAACCCCAATGACCTTGCTACATAAATCACCAGTTACTGCAAACTACAGAAGCTCTGAGCTACAGAATATATAAATGATGTCAAAGCTAAGAGTTTAATGTCATTTAAACTATTGACTTTGATTTGACCTATTATATAGGCTGCATCCCTAATTCTTACTTCTGGGATATGTAGCCAAGAAAGCATGAATTAACCTATATAAATCCATACCAAACCAGAAAATTAACAAAAAATTCCAGTTAGCAGTGGGTAGATAAAATCATCTTTCTGTATACTTCCAATATATTAGAGTGGATAAAATAATCAGAACTTGCTGAAAAATATACCAATATTAACAAAAAATAATCTTTCATCTTGGTATTAGCTAACAACACTTTTTAAGGATTCTGCCTCTTAAATGGAAATCTGCTTCTTAAATGGGACAATGCCTGTTAAAGTTATTCTAATTAATAAATTGTGAGGTTTAGAAATAATTCTGCAACCTACGTACGTCACTGCGATACGTAGTGGTGATACACAATTGCATTTTTATTGATGGCCAATGGGGGAGCTTAGAGCTCAAAACTGAATGTGAATTTTCAACAGCATAAAATACAAATCAAAATGGAGAACAAAGCTGGGCATGGTGGCACACACCTTTAATCCCAGCACTTGGGAGACTGAGGTAGGTGGAGCGTTGCGAGTTCGAGGCTGGCTTGGGTGACAACGTGAGCAAGGTCGGCATGAACTACATAGTGTGACCCTGCCTCAAAAAACACTGGGCTGGGAGTTTGGCTCGGTGGTTTAAGCACCTGCTTGGCAGTCATAAGGTTGTGAGTTTGATCCCCAGTACCAACAACAACAACAAAAAAATGGAGAACAAAGTTTAAGCTAGGCATGAGTACTAGCTGTAAACCTATTTTTTTACTTTTTGTTAACATGTATTAATTATACATATTAGTAGGGTTTAGTGTGATATTTCCAGTACTGCATATGGCATGCAATAAATGAGACTACTGGTCAAGAGAATAGAGGTGATCACACAATTCAGGCCTACCTCACAACCAACTACCACTAACAATATCCATGACCTTGAAACAAAGTGACAAAAGAAAAGAAGAGAAAATGATGAAAAGATGTAGTTACATTCAAAGTCAAGATAAATAGCTAAGTGCATAAGAAACAGAGGGGAATCAACCTAATACTGGGAATGATGACAACATAGAAGAGGACCAGAGCTTAGTGAGGGCTGCCCATCCCAGGAGTGGAAACTGAGGCTCCAGGACCGAATGCATAACATCTGCTCAGGGAAAGAGCCCTAAGTTGTTCATAGAATGTAAAACCAGGTTCAAAACTAGAGTCTCCAGGAGACAAATACAAAATCACTAAACAAAGGAGCTGGGGCTCGTGAAAAGAACAAATGCAAACACAACTTTCCACTCAAAACAAGTTGGCAAATGAAAATTTCAAAGCACACAAAAAAATTCAATTTGGAAATGGAAACAGTAACCTAAAAAGAATATTTGTGAAATCTGAAGTTATGTTTTACTCTAAAACAGCAAGGAGGTTATAAAATAAAAATGGGCAGCTATGAATCATTGCAGGCAGCAGCTGAAGCTGAAGATAGAGCCCACGTGTGGGTCTAAAGCAAGGCCGGTCCTGAGAACATGGAGAGCTCAAAGCAAGCCACAGTGAACAAACTGTTCCAGCTAAGAGAAGGCAAGGGGCCCAGGTCAGCCAAACAAGTCACTAGGCAGAGGGATTAAAACTGACATCATTCTCTTGAGTGTGTAAATAAACATGCTACCATGGTTGAGCAGCTCCTTTTCTCCCATCAGGAGACAGGACTCCACCTGACCTCACCTTTCCTCTCTTTTCTTTATTTCCCCACCCTCTCAGCGGCCTTCCCCCTCCGCCTCCACAGAAACATCTAGAGCTGTGCTGGTATGCAGTAAATCATGTGTAGGATTATTTTTTAAAAAATTTTTGATGTCCTGGAAATGAATATAATTACTGTGATTTTTAAAAAACCCTCAACAGATAGGTAAACCTTCACTAGTCACAGTCAAAAACAAAATTATAGTTTAAAGATAATACTATAATTGAGGCGGGTAATAACAAGAGCCTAAAGCAAGAGAATGGCAGTAGGAATGCAAAAGAAAGAGGAGGAGGAAGATGAAGAGGAGGAAGAAGAAAAGGAGGAGGAGGAGGAGGAGGAGGAGGAGGTGGAGGAGGTGGAGGAGAAGTAACTATATTGGGCTGCTGTTAGACAGTATTCATTAAGATTTAATTCTGCCTAACCACTGATGGAGCTAGAGATGGACTGTGAGGATGACCATTTGGAATTCTTCTACTCATAAATATCTGTTAGTGCCACTGGAATGCAGCAGAGTGCTGACAAGAGAGAACAAGATAAGACAGACCCTTGGATCAGTCTATCACAATCTCACAGAATAAATGTGCTTACAGTGAAAATTCTTCATTAAAGTTAGAATTCAGCTGCACCAATAAGAAACCTTTATTTAAGATCAAGTGAGTTCATCAGAACTCTTTTGATTATCTGATATTTTTCTGCTTCTGATTCAATACATTTACAAATAGTTATAAATATTACACATCATATATTTACGTAGCATTATATAATTTCCTCTTATAAAATGTCTTATGAAAATATCTTCCATTTTTCAATAAAGTGATTATAGAATGATGAATGTTGAGATGGTAAGAATTCTTTTTGAAAAACAGAATTACCATTTAGATGAAAGGTTAAAATTTTATGTAAATCTGTAATAAAGGAAAAAATTAAAATATATTAAACTGAAACTTAAGCATGATTTTGAGCTACTTTAGAAAGATAATATTACTCATGCATCACCACTAAAGATGTCCAGAGAAAAGGAATAATGCTTGTGGCCACTAGCAGCCCTCAAATTCATGCCCAGCTGGAGTACCAGGAGTTTAGTCTCGAGGGTTGTTCTTTACTACAGACAACCAGAACTCCTTCCGGAGTAGATGATCTCATGTTTTGAGCAAAATCAGGACAAAATCAGGACAGGCTTGGAACACCCTGTTGTTGCTAGTCAGTGATCACAAATGTTCTCAGGGACACCAGGTGCATTTCATGCTGAAAGGAGACAGGAGACAGCCTGAATGGTCCCAGGCTGGGACACTCCTGGTCAGTGGTCTGGGATAGGGATAAAGGAGAAAAAAGGCCGTGACTCCTCCAGGGGATATTTCAGGTGAGGACACTGTCAGCCTTGGAAGAACACAAGGAAGTGCCTCAGCACCCACAAAAGAGACCCACTTTTGGAAGGCAGATCCATCAGAGAGATGAGACAGAATCCCATGGAAGGAGGGCAAACATGAAATGTGCATGGGCAGAGACAGAAACTACTACTAACTTTGTGCACTGGAGACACAAGGAAATGATGCTATTCTCCTGTTCTTTCTCAAACCTACACCAGAGGAGTGAGGACATGGCAGAGGAAGAGGTGTGTGCCAGCAAACCAAACTGCACATGGACACACACACACACTTTTGGGTAACATCATATACAACCCTTTCAAATAGTTATTGTAGGTAGCTCTTCTTCTTTAATAAGGGCAACTAAGTCTGCTTTCCTGCACTATTTGAAGTAGGTTTTTTATTATGGAAACATTTTAAAAACATATAGGGTATCTTCATCTACAGTTAAGATAATGTAAGTGAAAGAATGAGGTAGAAGTGGATTCTACAAGTGAAATCTCTATGTATGCACTTTTAATTTTGTAGGGATAGATCCTTCCCATAAAGCTACCATCCATTTTTCTGTATACATGTGTCAACACATTTCACCCTCTTGCTCTTAGCCCCAAAATTGTTAAGGCCTATAAATCATCTCAGGATATTATCTTGGACATATCCAGTTTTACCCAGGTCCATTACTCTTTTGTGAGCAACATACTGAACAGTTAGTTTCATCACGCTCCTTCACATTTGCCCCTTAGCAATAGGGTAGGGATCACAGTATTGTTTTAACATTACCTAATACATAAGTACACAGTATTGAAACTCACTTTATGCTTTGTCATTGTGGCTTCCTTCCAAGGTCCCAGAGCTTTGATAAATCATAATTGATATAAATTAATCTCATATAATTAATTCATATTTCCATAAAAATTAATGCACAATTTAAATTTCTCTCCAAAATAGAAATTTACCTTATATGTGCTTTTGAAGTATATTTTGAAATGCCTGTTGGCAGCAGGGCAGGTTTTTAAATTTTGCATAAATGCATCCTTTAATGATGAGAAGTGAACATGGATTTTACATATTGAATATATAACTAATAAACACTTAAACTACTCTATTTTGAGAATAATTTAATGCCTGGAGTGGAAAAAAGTTAAATGATTGAACTGTGAGTAGCAGGAAAACCTGAAGAGAATGAAACCCCCTAATTCAGGTGCTTCCTTCTACTCTAATGGAATCCTTAGCAGTGGGGTGTGCAGATAGTCTGGCTTGGGTTTTAAGCACTCCATTCACAACATTCTAACCTGTGAGAGTCATATTCTTACCTCAAGTCTGATTTCCTCATGTGTCAAGTATCCTACTTCACTAAGCCCCTGCGAAGCTCAAGGAAGTATCTGCCACAATTCTAAGAAAGAATTATCATCATACTTACTCTACATAATATACTCCAGCTAATTTATTACATATGTGGCTGTCTCACAAAATACAGAAACTTAAACACGAGTGATGATAGTCACTGCTAAACAATCTGCAGCAGGTATTGTGCTGAGTGCTTTACACATGCCATCTCATTTTTTTCTTAAGATAGCACTAGAATTACACCTATTTTACCATTGAGAAATCCAAAATTCAGAAAGAGAAGTAACTTGTCTACATTGTACAGCTGGTAATCAATGGAGTTGGAATTGACCTGATCAGTCACCAAAAGCAGTATTCTAAACCTCCTGGGTAGAAACCTTCCCCACTGACACTGGTAAAGTCATGTCAGCTCCATTCATCACAGGCAAACTCCCTAATCATTATTTAGGGAAAAAGACCCAGTGAATCCTAACCCTAGGAAGAATACAATCTATTCAGGGACAGCCAATGCCTTCGCTGTGGTACTGCCCCTAGCAATGAGTGTAGAGAAGGGGGTGAGATCCTGCTTGCTGGACTCTAAGCCTAGGAAGATGTGATCTCACCAGCTCATCTCAGAATTCCTCTGCCAGAATACAAATGCTTCCTTGATAAGATTTCACGTTTATGTCAAATTCCTAAAAACCTTGTTCTATCAAAGGAACTTTTTTATCTGTCTGGTCTTTCACATCACTAACAGAAGAAGTAAAATTTGGAAGATGAAACAGAATAGAGTTACTGGGTCACCTGGTGCCCTAGGGCCTTAGAACAAAGGCACTCTGCAACCCCTTAGGCCCTGCAGCTGCATTTTACATATGAAGACACCGTGGGTGAGAAATCAATGAAAGTCTCTACCTCTGGGAGGCAGGGATAGGAGTAAGAGAAGGAGAATCAGAGACACCATTGTTCTTTCTTGCCCCCAAGTGACAAGCACGGTCATAGACCCTGCACATGGGACACACGAGGGAAAATGTTCATTGTGGAACCCAGATGCCAAAGTGCAGGAGAAAGAGAAAGCTTCCAGCAGCTGCATCTGGCTTTTTGGCACACTCTGTACCCTGTAGTACTGATTTTCCCTGCATCTGCTCTTTCTTATTTTACTAGTTACCTGTAAACTAAGTTTTACCCACTTTGACCAGTACTGCTTGAAACTTGGATAAAGCTGCCACTGTAATGTCTATTTTCAAGCTGCTGTGAACCTTTCAAAAAAGTTTGCATTTTGAAAAGGCAATGAAAAATAATCTTTATTTGGAATCCCTGACAGCTAAGCACCCTAATCCTGTACACATATTATGATTTTAAAAATCCAGAGAAAAGTCTGCTTTACCCTAAATTAAGTGCACTCGTCTTATAAATGAGTACAGAGTTCAAGAGATTAATTCAGTGGCTGTACAGTCAGGTAGGCCTTCAGGAAATTTAATCTACAAGGAGGCTTTGTTAAAACCCTCACCTTTAGTGGTGCCTTTATGCCCATCAGAAAAGTGAGATACATTTCATAGGTTTCCCTCTACACATTTTTATGCCATACCTTTCAGCGAAAGCTTTTACAATGATATTAAACATTAACTCTGGATGGGTTAATCCCAAGACACAGCAGCAGCCTTAAGGTTAATAGTCCTTTTAATTAAAGGATAAGTCAGTTATTGAACACAGAAGCTAATCACAAAAGGATTACCACTGAAAATGAACATAGTCTGTGCAATTAGTCTGATAATTAAGACTTAAGTACTGGACAGA
Organism: Dasyprocta punctata; assembly: GCA_004363535.1. Lineage (NCBI taxonomy): Eukaryota > Metazoa > Chordata > Mammalia > Rodentia > Dasyproctidae > Dasyprocta > Dasyprocta punctata. The sequence goes on from RJWM01010296.1 coordinate 32,371, forward strand.
GATCAAAGTGCTTGTAATATGCAATAAAGTTCCCAGAGTTGTAAGGATATTCAAAATGTTAGCTTGTGCTTTATTGCACCTTCCATTTATCGTGTACCCATGATAGCAGCAAACACATTTCCCCGATGGATGTCAGCATGGATAACTGCAACAGCTGTTACTACATAAGCCTGGTGTTTCTCACAATATGATTACTCTGTCAACGACGGCCGTAAAAGGTGGCATCTGCATTCATCAAACAAAGTTATCAATAAATGTAAAACCATACAACAATTAGAGATCTCAAAGGAAGAACAAATCCAGCTAGAAAAAAAATGTCAACCACACTCTTTAATTACTAAGATTGTTAATCAATAAAATGCCTTCATAACTTTTAATTAAAATTTTATTTGAACTGGATGTTTGGAGAATCTGATTCTTTGTTTTCATTACATTTAACAGTTGCATTACAAAAATCCTCCTGGCATCTGTGAGCAGTCATCCCCTGGGGAACACTTTATAGCTGTAATTGCAGATTCTCACCTACAGAGGGTGTTAAGCATCCTTGTTAAAAATAAGGAAACTAGGAGACACCTCACAGTAGCCATTACCGTGGAGCAAATTACTAGGTAGAGCAATCCAGAGGCTGTCAAGAAAGGTTAGCAAAAAGGAATGTGAGGAAATCAACCATTCAGCAATTCATCATGGGCCAAAACTAGCTCTAAAATAAAAGCAAGGAAAAAAAGGTATTGGTTTTATGAAATCAAGACACTGCCTTCGTTCATAGCAATAAATAAAGATTATAAGAGGCTACTGATAAATAAAAAGATGAAATAATAAAGGAAAAATCAATTGCTTTAATCACACTAATCTTTAGGCAAGATATAATGAGAATAACTAGCTAGAGTTCCCAAGCTCTATGCTGTATACATTATTACTTTATCTCTAATTGAGTTTATAAGGATCCACATAATTTATGTACCATCGGCCCCAAGAGTTGCTTGGTGAATTCCCATACCTTCATCTTAGTCTCTCCAAGAAGAATAGACGCATCACTGTTACTTTTTTCTTTTATTTTATATTTATTTATTTATTTATTTATTTGTATCGGGGATCAAATTCACGACCTTACACCTGCCAGGCAGGTGCTGTGCCTCTGAGCTATCCCCCTCACCCCACTGTTACATTTTTTAAATGGTCTCTTTTTTATTTGTATAAAAAGAAAATTAATCTTGGATATCATTGTCAGCTGAGTTTTCACTGTGATCTCATTTGACTCTCAATTCCAGCCTAACTGAGCAAACTGTTGACTATAGTTTACTTCACTGCTGAAATATTTAGCAAATTCTCTTTTCATATTTTTGAGTATTGATTGATGCAGAATTCAGTACTCAGCAGTTCATATCTGGAGCTTTGCTTCTTTAAACTCTATGGTTTCCTGGATTTTCATATCTATAATAATAATTGCAAAACTACAGCCAACCAATCTACCTAGTACAGGCCACTGATAGGTTTCAGTGCCCCCAGCTGCAAATATGGCACCTTGACATTCAATAAAACAGCAGAAGCAGGAGGGTCTCTCTGCCTATTAACCTTGGAGCAGCCCATGAAAAAAATCTCTACCTTCTCCTAACATGGGTCATATGACTCTTATTTCAGAAATGCCCTTCCTACACCAGGCGAAAAGGAATGTCTCTACCTATGAAAACACAAGGACACATAGAAGAATCTGAGTAACCAGAACCTCCTAAATTCCCCCAGTTTATTGCCATCAGATCACATCTTCTCTGTCCAACCAGACTTCTACATGTCTGTCCACTTCTCTTTCCCTTTGATTCTTCATTTCCAAAGATTCTCGTGTCATGTAAAATTTAGACTAAGTAGAGCTGTACACTTTTCTCTGGTTAGTCTGTTTTATACAGATCTTAGCCATGAACCTGGTGATAAGTGAGCAAAAGGTATAACTTTTTCTCCCCTGCACCAGCATTTCTCTCATTCACAGCTCACAGCAGATAGAATGCACCTTTCATGTTTCTGCCTCTCAAGAAAAATTAATGTGCTATCATCAAAGCATGGCTTGGAAAATTGGCCAAGGGAGGCTATACTTTACTAGCAAGTCTCTAGGTCAATTTTGCTTCAAGTCCTTGGCAAACAATGATTACATCCATACAATCAGAATCATAAGAAGAAGAAGAAAATGACAATATCTTAAATGATGCTTAATAGATGCCAGGCACTATTCTAAGTTTTTTAGAGATATTAACTCATTTAATCCTCACACAAATCCTAGAAAGCCACTTATCATCGTCCTAAGAAGTTAGGTACCACACCGATAATACTCTGGTGGAGCTGGACTATAAACCCAGGCTGTCTCCCTTCAGGGTTCATGTCCTGAAATTCTGTTGCATACTGTGCTTTTAAGAAAATAGCATTGCTTGTGTATCTACTTTGCGTGAGCCTTGCGCTAAAAGTTTATTTCTGTTCACATAATTCTGCAGGTAGGTTTCATATGGGGAGAAATTAAGACTTAATAAGGGGAATTGAACCTGCCCAAAGCACACAGTAATAATAGTATCCAGAGTCAAATTTAGTTCTATCAGATTCTAAAAACCCATATTACCTCCCATATCTTGAGGGTGAGAGATGATCACAGAATTTTAATTCCAGTAATATTCAATGATGAATAAAAGATAAGAAAACAAAGGTAAAAGGGACAAGCAAGAATGAGATCACATGCATGTGCTACATTATTCTCTTTCAAGGTGGAGAAAATGAAGAGACAAAGAAATTAGGCAAAGCTTAGAAATTTCCCCAAAGGATAAGGGTGGTTATTAAATGGGGTTCAAATATTACTGGGTGAATTTTCTAAGTGGAGGGGATGATGTTTCAAGAATGAGAACTTTTTGTTTATAGGAGAATAAATCTGAGATCGAAGGAGGGCAGAGGACACGTAAATGACATAAAACTTTATGCAGAGATGTTCTCAAGAGCATGAAGGTCATATTTTTACCATTCTCCTCAGGGATAAATATTAGGGCTATGAAGTCCACGATTACACATACTCCTGTCTGCCAGGGTAGGAAATCAGGTTCAAATAAACATCAAGAATGACAGGGGTTCTAGCTCACAGGTTCTAATAAACGTATCTGGGCAGAGTGATGGACTTGTTCCCCGCTACTTAACTGCCATGCCAGGAGAGAGTAACCCCAACCTCTCCAAAAACAGCAGGCTCAGTGGTTATTTTCAACCTACCAATGACTACCTTTTTCCATCCTTTTCACCTTTAGCATTAGCCTTTTTTCTTGTTTTTCACCTCTATGCTTCTTCAAAGTTATTAATTTTTTCCCTTCATGCAGTTAACAGTTCAGGATGGATAAGAATCCCATCTACTTCACCAATGAGCATATTTCAAATAGTACTTTAAGACACAAGTTTTCCTCTCCATTACTTGGTATTGCCTAGTATGCCCCAGATAGGGTGTCAGGACATCAATGGAAGTGGTTCATATTCTTAAAAAATATTTAGCATTTTATTCATCTCTATGAACAAAGCAGAGGCATGCCCAGCACAAATAATTTTAACCACTTACTCTCATCCATTGCATATAAATGGCAGTCATATTTGAACGTCAAAGGGATGTTTCAAACCTTAAATGATATGTAAAAAGCACTGCAGACCCCCAAGTGTTATTCCATTCCTATATTCTGGGATGATTGAACATGAACAGAATTGAAATATGAAAGCCATATTTTTTAAAACTTTCATTTTGCAAAGGTTAATTGACAAGCAGTTTGAGCAGCGGGAATGAGCTGCAAGTAAGTTTCCAATTACCAGAATATAGACTTGGAAGAATGTATAAAATATATAAATCTTGAAATGCTAACAGAACTTGCATTTATTAGGTTGAGGAGAGAGCAGAGTAGACTTGAAGACATTATGACTCACTTTATAAAGCTATAACTATCTATATAAAGTTAAAATAAATATCTTGATTTTAATTTCAGATGAAAAAAATCTGTGAATTTTTTTAACAGGGACCATCAGTGACTCATAAAGCGAAAGTTCTTTTTCTATTAATAAAATAGAAAAACTGCACATGGGTAGAGCTGAATGGTTGTATGGATCTCTATATTCATATATAGACACAGATATGCAAATTCACTGCTAAATAGATTAGCAAAATGTAAGCAGCATAGCAATCTGAAAGAGAGTCTATCTTGTTGCAATTTTTAAATTTCTCAATCCATCAGTTAAATGTGGATTCAGGGCAGAGGCTCATATTTTCTTGTCAAATAAATTATGTCTTACATCAAAGACCACACAGATTCCTACTTAACAAAACAGGAGAATGTCTGAATAGACCATAAATGTGAAATATGCAAGAGAGCAAAATGAGACAGCCAATAAAATAAAAGATTTGTTAGTCAGCTAAAAACTATCTACAAAATGGTACCACTGACAATCAGAAACAGTGATTAAAGAAATATTCTTTTAAAGTGATGCTAATTTTTTTCCATGAGAAATGAGTTCTGGTGATAATGCAAAATGGTAACAAATTGCTATGCATAAAAAGTTTTTAATTAGACAACAAAGGCTTAAATGGCGCAAACATTTTTTGCTTGATTATTAAAACGTCATGTACACATAATATAATAGAGGAAAAGAACAAGAAATGTGCTAGGTCTTCAAGAAATAAACCAGGTACCAAATTATTATATAGTTGTAAATCCATGAGTCAATATTTGTTGCATCAGCTTGACATTTCTCCCTTTCTAAGTAATTTATAGCAATTAATTTTCATTTACAAATATTTTCTACTGTGTTTTTCCCCAAAAGTGGCATTGGACGGTATAACTATTCTTGTTTAAAAACCACTGTTAGTGTCTGTAGATGTTAGTTTAATTATTTTGGTAAATTAAATTGTTAGTAGTCTTTGGATTAGTAATGTCTATGTTTGTTTGGCTTTGGTTTTTGTTTTGGGGTGTTTGAGAGCTGTTGTTTTGTTGTTGTGGTGCTGGTGGTGGTGGTGGTGGTTGCTGCCATTTTGTTTTTATTTTTTCAGTACAGGGAAGTTAAATACAGGACCTTTGCACTGAGATACATTTCAAGCAGTGTTTATTATTATTTTTTTTTAATTTTGCGGCAAGTTCTTGCCAAATTGCTAGGTTGTTCAGCAACTTGCCAGTCTTCTTGCCTCAGCCTTCCAAAGTGCTGGGATTATACACATGTGCTACTGTCCCCAGCAAATTAGTACTCTCTTAACCTGTAACCAAATAGAACTAATAAGATAAAGAGAACTACTTCTAATTTTTCTTTGAAACAACCACACCAGCATGCAATTCTTAGAGAAGCCTAATTTCCAAAGAGCTTCACAGTGTTTGACTTAGCAGTAAAGCAAGATAAAGCAGGGAAAGTATTTTGCACAATATCCAGCACGTATTAGGCACTCAGAAATTAGGAGCTCTATTTAATCAGATGGACTCAATAAGAACTCCAGAAACACAGGATCCTGTTGCTGATTGCATGTGAGTTAGTCTGCTTGACCTGCCATAACAAAATTCCATGACTTAGCAACAGAAATGTATCTTCTCACAGTTGTGGAGGCTGGAAATCCAAAACCAAGTTGCTGAAAGAGGTGGTTTCCCCTGAGGTCTCTGTCTTGGGTTTGTCAATGGCCACCTTCTAACTGTATCTCACATGATCTCTCCTCTGTGAGCAAATATCCCTGGTATCTCTGTGTCCGAATCTCCTCTTAGGAGGGCATCAGTCGTTTTGGATTGAAGCCCACCCTAATGGCCTCCTTCTAATTGAATTACCTCTTAGAGGCCCTGTCTCCATGTACACGTTCTGAAGCTCTGGGGAGAAGGCTTCCACAAAGGAATTTGAAGAGGCCAGAAGTTGTGGCAAGTTCAGGCAGAAAAGAGTGGAGTCCCAGCACCCTCCCTTGCTGTTCCTACCAGGCCAGTTCTGTTCACTTCCCCTCCCTCGAGTATCTCTGCCTCTCTGCAGTGTTACCCACCAGTGTCCAAGCTTCTTCAGCTGCTATGTGTTGATTTGCTTAAATTAATACAAGGTAAAAGTGAATACCAGGCACAGCACTCTGCTGAGTGCTCTGCACTCCCACAGAGAACCTAGTTACCCAAAAAGAGCCTCTGGTTCATTGAGAGTGTGGAGGTTAGGACAGTGGGTGGGGACATTTGCCTGCATAATTTAACCACCCACTCAGTGTCCCCAGTGGAAAACACCTTTCACCCAGCCCTGGATTTCTCTTGTTAGCGGCCCTGTGCTCCCGAGAGTGAAGGAAACCAAGTCCTGGAGTGGGGAGGAGGTGGCTTTTCCAGATTAAGAATGGAAGCAAAGAGGTCAGTGAGGAAGAGAAAGAGTGGAGAGGACAGCCAGTGCTTTACCTTAAAAGGACCTGAAGAAGTGTGGATAATTTGTTTTAGCCTAAAGGAGGTGCTATTTGATCCTTGGTCAGTCCTGCAATAATTGTACTTTGTGAAGCTGTATGAATGTGCTAATCAGGAAAGAGTCCTCTCTCCTTGACAGGAGGTAGTATTGAGAAGGGCCAAGAAATCATTTTGGTAGACCCTGTAATTAGCTATCCTACGAACTTTACAGAAAGGGAAGAGGAAAACATTTCTTCCCTGTTTCCCTTCTCTCTAAGTTACGGGAAGGAGGGAGTGTGAATCTGAATGTCTGTGTAATTTAAGTCCTGGCATAATGCCTAGTACAGGGCTTCTGCGGCTGGGCTCAATAAATAGATGTTGTCAAGTGACAACACCATTGTAGAGCCACATTTGTTTCTTGGGCCAAATTCACAATATCTGCATAGTTCCATTGTTCTTTGGGGCTCTCTCCTCCTTAAAATGATGGATTGTCAAGCAATAAAAATGCTTTCACCTTTATCTCCACCTATCTCACCTCCTTTAGTTCTCCTTTTACTGCCAGGCTCTGTGTCAGGTGATCTATCCACCTGTCTCTCATTGGCTTCCTGGCACCCAGAGGCTCAAAGCCACTCTGGTTTTAAAATATTGGAATGTCTTTTATTATAATCATTGAGGTTTGTCGATTAGGGGAGATGTGGGCTGGGTTTTAATTATTCAGAAACAAGAGCTTCCTGACTGGCATTAACCAAGAAAATCTCCCCAGAGCAAAGGTGACCCAGCTGGGGAAAATACTAAGAGGCAGACACAGCAATAAAATCAGGCAGATAAAAGTCTTGGGACAGCCTAGCAGAGTGTTATCATCTTTGCCTAACCCTGAGATAAATCTCCAAATGCGGAGACCTAAGATTCAAAAGAGTTATTTATTCTTTAAAAACACCTAAAAAATGAGTGGTTTTGGCAAATCACATTTTTTTAATCAAAAGGGGAGGCAAGGGGTTTCTCTGTGTGTGCCACCTATTATTGTGAAGCTGTCTGGGACCCATATTCCTCTCAGCTACAGTCAAAACTAAAACATACGCATCCACGAGAGGAAAAGGTACCCAAAGAATAGAAGATAATATTTTTCTTTTCTGCATACTCCCAAAATGTTGTGACCATTCTTTAAAGTAGAACCAGAATGATATTATGCACAAATTCATTAAAGGATTTTGAAGCTTGGGATCAAATCTAGTGGACAAGATGTGACTTGAGCAAATTCAGTTTTCAAAGGGTACCTGTGAAGTTTAGCTCTTCCAAATTAGGACCCTGAATTCATGATTTTGCAATTGTTCTCATGTATTTTATAACATTTACAATTCATGTGCCATTTACTTTTAAAGTTAGTTAACGCCGACTGTCCTTTTTGGTTTTCTGGCTAAATATGGCTGACGATTGAGTTACTAGTAGATATTTTGACTAGGAAATATCACAGTTACCTTTTCTATCCTTCGTTGAACTGTGAAGATCTAAAAGAACCCATGTGAGGCTGTCCTCTCCCCCTCCCCACAGAAAAAAATATGATCACTAGTCCCTGAGAGGTGCTATAGTGAAAAAGAGCCTTCAGACAAGACCTAAGGGACTGGAGTCCTAGTGCTGACCGCTTTTTGCATTTTACTTCATTAGCAGATGAGTAAGGCCCATCTTGGATGCCATAGCAGTGCCAGTAGTGGGGACTTAGAGCACCATGTAAACAAAATCATCCACCAACAAGCCTGAATTAAACCTACCATCCTCCCCATTGCTGCTCTTCTTCTCCTTCTGGCACAGATCTATCTCCTACTCAAATTGAGTGTGAACACTGTCAATTTCTTAGGCTGTATAATAATCATGCTACTATTTCATTCACATTAAATAAATGAATAAAAATCTAGTTGCCTTATTTATCAAAGTATTTTGAAGTTTATATTTGGAAAGGTTTGTGATGTAGGATGTCCCACTCAATAGACTATAGATATTTAGCAATTTTTAGATATCTAATATGAAAATTTTTATTTGCTACACCAGTGAGAAGGGTCTATGATTTCATTTACCTAAAAAGCAAGGTGACAGAAACTCCTTGTAGACTGAAGTGGTATGTCAGTAAAGTTATCAAGTAGGAATGTTCTCTTCAGGAATGTGCATCTTAATCTGCTCTAACAAAAGAAGATTTGACATTTTTTTTTCCTTATACAAATATTTTGCTTAGGAATTTGAAAGATGGGTTTTTTGGTTGTTTTGTTTTGTTGGGTTTTTTGGTTTGTTGTTTGTTTTTCGTTTGGATTTGGGTTTGGGCTTTCAGTGCTGGGGATTGAATCCAGGCCTTGCCCATGTTAAGCATTCTATCACTCAGTTACAGCATCAACCCTGAAAGGCAGCTGATGCTTTTATTGCCAACAATTTATCTAAAGACTTTCTTTCCAACATTATTTACAGAGAAAAAAACCCAAATTTTTTATATGTACTAAGTTCAATATTTATATAGTTGGTCTTTATTTTTAATGGAAGGAAACATTTTCTAATTCTGCAAAGCTCAAATGATCTTTATGTATAATACGCTAATTCTAAAACATATCCTACTCCCCAAAATAGGCCAAATGACTAACACTATATTATCATTGCAATTTTCTCTGATTAAGTGTTGAAATAGGCTAATCATTCTTAGGGTTTCAAAGCTAGAAGTGCAGGAGGTCTTTATTCTACCACCAAGGGAGCTCCTAAAGATGGGTTATATCTTACTTCTTTTGTTATATCAGTGTCTAACTTGTCTTTCCAAACATGTTCAATAAATCGTAGGTGACTGAGTAACTTTTGACTCAGTTTCCTCAAGTTACAGCTAATAAAATCAAAACTAAAAGAAGCACAGCAACTTATATTTACAAGGAAATCATAAAGTTGGTTAGAAGCAGGACTAGATAAAAACTGATTTTTCACACTGTACAAATCTCAGCTGGCCACTTAGGTATCAAAGTACTGAAAGTGGGTTGAATATAGTTTGTGGCTCATGATGATTTATGCACTTTCTTATGAAGATGTTGCCTTAAATATTATAAATGTAATAAATTATTACCCTAGTCCACAGAAATGTCCAGCATGAAAAATCCAGCATGATTCAGAGTGCAGTGGATTCATATCCCAGGTCAGATATCAGCTGTGTGGCCTTGACATGTTCCTTCATGTAATCCTCATATCCTCCTCTATAAACAGACATAATGGTAGCTACCATGGAGTTGTAAGCACTGAACAAAATACAGCATATAGAAAACACAGCTCAGGGCCTTCATGTGATTACAAGTACAGCAATGATTTCAATTGCTTTTGGGAATTTTTTAAATGAATGAGAAAAATATATATCCTATTAAATATATTTAAAATACGTACATATATGTATATCTTTAAACAAGTAATTTATTACACATACATGTATGCTTTAATTTTACACATGTACCTTAGAAATATACAGTCACTGAAAGAAAGTCTAAAAAAGGTGCAAGGTATTAAGATGATTGTCTCTGAGTAGTGGAATTTTGTTTTAAACTATATTTGCATATGTTTTCTTCAAAAGCATGAATGATAATTTGTATAAAATAGGTTTATTTGTTTTTAAACATATTGAGTCCTATCAACTGGTTTAAATCTTTTTTATTTGGGGTAAATCCTAAGATCACTTTCACATGTGAGCTACTTGATAATGCCAAAGCTCTGTGAGTTTTTGCTGAGAGTTTTATTTTTAACTAATTTTTGCTTTTATTTGTTCTATTTAACATTTACCATGTGACAGGCACCATTCCCAGTGTTATAATTTGAAAATATAAAAATTGCAAGTACCCATTTGAGAAGACAAATAACTAACTAAAAATAAGATACATCTAGAATTTTTCTTGAAATGCATGGTTTATATTTTGGTGGTTGGAAACCAGACCCATGAAAATTACAGAGAAAACACAAAATTCTTAGGATCCTTTTTGTACACATATACGTAATAACTACTAAAATGATCTAGCTTAACTACTTTCTGCTAAGAAACACAATTTTCAAAACAGTGTGGAACTAGTTTTATAAGACATAATTTTGCAAAGAAATTATTAAAAACTGTAACAGACTCCTAATATATTATATTATTTTTATTCTGACCAAAATTACCAATTGTAGTGAAAAATAAAGCACCCAACTGTAAATATAATGAAAGACTAAGAACCCTTTTTCATTATCTCGCCATCATATTCTTCCCTGCACACACAGGATCCCCACAAAGGCAGCAGGCAGACTCCATAGCTGCGGGGTTCACAGAGGGGGCACAGCAGTGGGTACGACTAGAGCTGGCAGTCAATATGATATACCTCTAGAATAAGTATAATCAGCCTGAATAACACGGGAACATCATGGTAATATATGACGGACTATCATTTTTTCTTGCTGTTCCTTATGTGGCTGTGATGACCGTAACTCAACAACAAATTTGTCATAGACCCTTCCAAGAGGGGAGGGGATATCAACGGGCCTGCATGCATCTGTTCTGGGATCCTATGATTTTTTTTCCCTGATATAAATCCAAATATATTCACAACCATATTTGCTTCATGTCTAGAAGCAGCTACTTTTAGATATCAGTGCATCAAAGTCTAAAAACATCGTATTTGCTACTTCTGCCCTTGATTGTTGAGTGATAGAAAGGAGGTTTGACATATTAAGGCTGAAACCTCTTAAAAATAGGAAAAATCACAAGTGTTCCTAAGCTGGGTCATGCAGGTCAACCACTGTGACAAAGGCCAGTGACCAGAGCCTAACCTGGGAGAGAATACAATTATTTTTCAATCTGCCCTAATGTTCGCTGTGCACCAGAAGATGAGCTCATGCTTGAAGTTTTAAACTATAAGCATTTTGATTAATAAAACAACGGAGTCAGCCTTGGCTGACCTGATTCTCCCTTATTATATACATGGGGTAACTTCAGGAAGAGCTGAGCATGTGTAACTGCGAATGACTGCACTAGTTATTATTTTTCCACCCAGAAAGAAGAGAACAGAGAATTACAAAGCTGTCCCCTTTGAAGGGTGAATCGAAAGAGCTTTTTTAGCAGCATTTTAAAAAAATCAGAATCACTGTAAATGTTTCCTTACATGTCTTTAGAAACCTAACATACATACTAGAAGATATCCCAAATTTTGAAGTCCCCTCAAATCTGAGAAGGGTAGGACTCTATCTTAGTCACTTCCTTATCACTGGACACAGTACCTAACACCCCCAATTTAAAAGAAGAGAAGTTTATTTTACCTCTCAGTTATAGTCCATGGTCAGCTGGCTCCAGGGCAGAAGCGGCCATGGCAGAGGGGAATAGTGGAGGAAAGGCAACCATATCATGGCAGCCAGGAAGCCAAGAGTGAAGGGAAGCCCTGGGAGAACCATGGACCCATCCAGGTCACACTCCCCGGTGACCTACCTCTTCCAACCAGACCCCACCTCCTAAGAGTACATTCAGGTCTGAACCCTCCAGTGAATCAAACCATTGATGAGTACAGTGCCCGAGACCCAGTCACCTTCCACACCCATGAGGATTTGGGGTACATTCTAAATCAAAACCTTAACAGGCTCTGAAAATAAAACAACAATAAATTGAAAATAGAAGCTGAAAGGGTATAGAATTCACTATCCCTACTCACCTATTACCAAAAAAAGAAAAAAACAAAGATCAGGAGAAATTAGTGAACTTCCAGCAGAGCCAGGGAGAGCAAGTTACTTGATTCCCACTGTTGCTCTCTGCTCTCCATGGACTCAGCCTCCAGGTTGTTGGCCCAGCTTTCTTCCCTCTACAATGGGCTGCCTCTCCGTAGGTAATGGGGAGCCCCCGTAGGTTTTTGAGCAAAAGAATGACATGATTATCTGTGTTTCAAGAAGATCAATCTGGCAGTCACGTTCAAAAGGGTTATTAAAAGATTAGCATTAGCACAACATAGCATCAATCCAGGACCAAGGGAACAGAAACTGAGACAATAGAATGGAAGAGGTTCAGATGCAAGAGATATTTCAAACACAGCCTGCAGCTTTCATGAAGGCAGTCAGTGATATCTCCAGTTCCTAGCATAATGCCTAGTGCATAAAAAAAATGCAACCACTGGTCACTAAATAACAAATGAAGAAGTAGAAAAGAGAAGAATCAGTGATTACTAGGTAAAAAGAATAGGAGTCAAAATTACTTCAGAGCTTGTTGGCTACATGGCTGAGAAATGAAAGAAAACTTGATGGTGTGCGCTCAGGGAGAAAATAGAGTATGGGGGACATCCAGGATGGGCTTTGAGAGGAATTTCTAGAATTACTGGTAGGATAGCAGAAAATGCTCCCCTCCCCCCCCCATATATTTCAGTTTGTTAGTTATCCAGATAATAGTTCCTGTTCTAGTTTCAGTTGCTCCTGTGTCTTAGAGATGGCTGTCATTGTGATGCACAGCTGGTCACTATGATGCACAGTGTATAAACCAATCCCCAATTGATAGGCCATTTTGATTCTGTCCTTCCTGCTTGCTTATCTCACATGAGCCTGAGACCACCAGAGATCAGGGCCTGATATTTTGGGAATGATCCTGATCAGTACCTGTCGATGTAAATAAATCTGCCCCCAAATCTTGGGTATCATTTAGTGTTTCTGCTTGCCGTTGCAATAGAGGTGACCCATGAATTCCTAGAACAGATGTGAGTGCCATCAAGTCACAGAATGGAAAAATGGCTGAAGACGTTGATGGGCTTATTCTGGGTACATGTAGTGTGTGCCTTCTGCATGGCCTTTTTAGACTCATGGCGGGGTATGGTGGCACATACCTGTAATTCTAGCACTCAGGAAGCTGAGGCAGGAGAATCGCTATGAGTTCAAGGCCAGCCTGGGCTACATAGTGAGTCCAGGCCAGCCTGAACTACATAGCGTGACCCTATCTCAATAAGAAATTTCAGCTTCTGTAAATTCATGCAGAATTTTACAGTCAAGAAAACTTGAAAACAAAACATCCTGTAGTGATTGTTTCAGCATCTGTAAAATTTTAGTACTGTGGTAAAGAAACACCTTAAGTTTGAAATACATACTATGTTGTGAAAGCATCATAATCTTTTCAGGGCCTGGCCCAGATACAGACAAGCCCTAACACCCCAAACCTTCCCCCAGAGGTGCAGCATAGGCACATGTGCTATCCACAGGAGCCCTGGAGGGCAGTCCCTTCCCCGTGTCTGCTGTGAGACACAGTCACCTTCTCAGGAATATCTTACTCTTTTTTGTTCCTTCCATCCACCCAGACAATCAAATATCAGCCAGACCTTTGAAAGGAACCTTTTATAATTTGTGGTTAATACTTAAGGTCATAGAATCATAAAAATCAAGATTCATAGACTGTGAGAGCAAGACAACACCTGAGAGATGAACTAGTCAAAGTCCTCTGAGGGACCAGGGCACCAAAGATGATCTTCCCTTCAAGGACAGAAGAACAAGGTTCTTAGCCACAGCTGTTATTTGGGGATCTGCAGCTGAAAGTGAGGCTGAGCGTGGATCTGGCCCACCTGTCACAGAAAGTACATTTAGGAGGAGGATAAGGTCACAGAATGTGAGAACCACAGTTTCATGGATATTAGCGCCAACAGGGTGGCAAACAGGTAGTGGAGCCTGAAGATGTGAGAGAAGGTGATTGGACCACTGTGCAGATGTGGAGGGGTGAGGATGGTATTCAAAGACCTTGGGGTGTAAACTCCCCAGGCAGTACCTTGGTCCTACCGTGAGCTGAACTGCCTATTGCCCCTGAAGCCAGGTTTCAGAAGTCAAGGCATTAGAGTTGATTCCCACCATGGGTAGAAATAAGAGTTTAGGAATAACAGGGGAAAATACAATAAGATCATATTAGCTAATATGTGATGGAATTATGTATTCATTATAAAAAATAATAATATAAATTTGCTAAAAAAATCTGAATCTATCAACTTGTGTTGGGCTTGTATAAAGTATCTAGCCATCCTTCAATTCTTTTTTTTATTTTCTCACTGACCTCTTTACACTTTTAAAGTCATTCATGCATTGGAAAACAGCGGCCTGTAATTTTGTTCACTGTTTATTATTGGTTCCCTGTAACTCAGTAAATACATATGGTTTGTCTAATATGTGTTACAGCAATTCACAAAATAATCTGGATCTTCCAAAGAATAATTTTTATTTACTACTAACTGGAGTCAGCTAATTTCAGCATTTTTTTTCCTAAAAATAATTCTATTTCCATAGTAGAAACCAATTCCCTCAAGCTGGGACTGCCTTTGGGAAAAGGAGAAAAAAATGAAAAGAGTCTCTGTCACAGAATCATTGGCATTTCATGTACATTCTTCCTCAAAATAAGTGAGAATTTATAATCTGTCCCTTAAGAATGTTCAAAAATAATTTGAAAATCACCCTAGCTTATCTTTGCTGCTGACAGAGGTTTGTTGGTAATATCTTTATTTGCTTACTCAGTGTGAATTGAATTTCAACATTATTCATTCCATTCATTTCTTAAGTCTTTCAGGCTTCCAACCATACCAACTTCTTTCAGCACTTAACTAGCCAGTGGATGGTGATGTTACATTAAATTATACCCAACTTTATCTCTAATATGGCCAGCAGGCAGTATTTTCTGCAAAAGGCATTTACTCCTAACTGAAAGGAGAAAAAAAAAATCTAAGTCTAGTTTCCTGTGGGCCAAGTCCCTTGTGAATTCTGAGAAGGAGAAAAAGGTTAATTGTTAACAGTTCCGTGCATGTGTCACTTACAACTCACCACTGGATTCTTTCAGTCTAACACCCTTTCAGCAGTAGCATTTAGCACATTCAGACCAGACCAAGTTTTTTATTGCTTACTTCAATAAGATACGGGGTGAGTTTAAAGAAGGTGATCTTTAAGATTTATCTATGTGTTCTGGAATGAGTTCAATAATTCCTTTAATCCATGTTGTCATCTCCCTTGGCCCTTTGCTTTACTTTAGTCTTTTAACATCACACCTTATTTTAATAGCAATTATCACAATCCATACATGAAGATCTCTAGTACAAGCCTAGTATGAGAAAGGTGCTGAAATCTTCATATTATTCTCTATAATGATACCATATTTCTTAGGCAAATAAACTGTTTTCTATAACCACAATTTATCTACAAGCTTATCTTCAAAAGACTCTGACAATAAATCAAAAGGACTGATTGGATATATTTTCCATAAGAAGGAATTATAGTTTTTATAACATCCTTTAACACTAGTTAAAGCAACAGACATAAACTTGCAAATGTATTATAAAAGTAATTTAAACTTGATGAACAGGTCAGTAGAAGTAAAAGTTAGGCTTTACAGAATTTGTACATACCAAAATTTCCTCTGGGATCTTTAAAACTACATCTATATCAATCAATCAATTGGCTGATTGTTTAATAGATCTGCCTGTTTGCCTACTTCTGTATCTGTTTGTATAGATATCCTTAAATACTCTTAGTTCTTAATGAGAGTTGCCATGATTTTCAATTTAAAAAGCCACCACCCACAGGCTCCATTTCTAGTATGTTTTTGGTTGGACAAAGCATTACATTTCTTAAAATTTCACATATTCTGCATGCCTATGATAGCTCTAGGCATCAAAAGAGAGCTAAACATTTCACTACTTGGAAACAATAGAAATCTTTACCATCCTGCAAGTAAGTCAATAGAACCAAAAGTAGTTCATCCTATATCTAAAATAATGGTCATCTTTAGAAAAATGTACTTAATATAATTTTACAACTTGAAGATTTCTTACAAATCCATTAGTCCATTATTTCTGAAACTGCCTTCCAAAGGATATTCATATACTTCACTATGTAAATGGGTGTTTGAGGGAAGAGCTCCTATGTTCACATACAATTTGAAATATCCCTTGTGGAAGCCCGTGGTGCATGTTAGCATACTAAAATAGTTTATTCATTTTTTTTTATTTTAAAGAGTATATAACAGAATAAAACCAATAAAAACAAACCAGTCTAAGAGATACAGGACTTCAAAACATTATGAAATCAACAGTAGTTACCATAATGCCTTTTGATGTCTTCAAAATAGTTGCAGATAACTTTGGACATAGTATAAATCAAACAGAAGAGAATAGAATAGAAACAATAAAAACAAAACAATGAATGCAATAAAGGATTTCAAAACAAGCCAATAGTAAATCCAAAATTGCTACCATAATATACCTTGCTATCCTTGAAATAGCTTCTCCTGCCATGGGATTTAACATAATCAAACAAAATGAAAGAGAATAAACCCAACCCAACAAAACAATGGGAATGATATAGGACCTCAAAATGAGACCACAGGGAATCAACAATGACTGCAACCCTCAGAAGGAGAACTCCCTACTCCATGACACACTGCTCAGCGATATCCTCTGAACCTATGATCAGACCACTGGCCCTAGACCTGCAATGTTAGTGAAACACCAAAGCACCACAGGCATCCAATTGCATTTCACCTCAATAGCTATCATCATGGCCTGTGTTTCTCCGGATTAGCTGGTTGCTTGGGCGGGGGACACTTCTTGTTTGCCAGCCTGCGCACCAAAAGTGGCTGGGGCCTGGCTGTTCCCAGTCCAGCTGCAGCCTGCGTTTGTTGCAGGTTCCCAGACTGGGCTTGTTTGCTGCCGCGGCCATTGTTATCTCTAATCCCAGTCCATGAATGGTCAGCATACTAAAATAGTTTATGAGGCTCTATAGTGAGGCTTCCAGGAAGATGGCGGAACAGTAAGCAGCAGAGTAAATAGTCTCTCTGAGAGATATAGTCCAGATGCTGGGATATAGCATCATGGGGAAGACAAGAAGGAAGGAAGTGGGTCCCCTGGACCCAGGAAGAATCTAAAGTGAGAATTGAAGCCCACAGTAAGTAAAAAGAAAATTTTAAACAAAAAAGGTAGCTGCAGTACCTTCTCCTGGAGCCATACCCACTGTGCAAGAGGAGCTGCTGGAACCTGGGGACACAAGATCAAGGTGATGTGGCAGCTGGCAGCCCTGGAGGCCTCTGCAGAGAGAGGCAGCATTGGAGGGGAGTGGCAGTGGATTGGAGCAGTGGACCTGGAAGACTGAACTGGCTGGCATTGAGTGCAGAGGACTCAGTCCTCTCATAGGAGAGAGCGACCAGCTGGGAACCACTTAGGAGTTGGGCTGGGTAAGCCTGGAACCAGAACTGCTCCTGGCTTCCTCCAGCAGCTCCTAGCTGGGTGCAGACCTGTGGAAATTGCTCAGACTGAGCCCTGCCTCCGTGTGCATTCTAGCAGCCATTGCTGAAGTTCCCTGTGGGTAACCAGCTCAGTCTGGAGGCAGAGGCACATGCTCCAGGGGCAGTAATGAAGGATCCCCAAAGGTGACCAGCCAGGTCTGCAGGCAGTGGCCCCGCCACCACATGCCCTCCACCAGCCACCAGGGAACCAATGCAGGCTGGGAAAAGCAGCAGACAACCCTGCACCAGCACATCCAATGGCCATCATCAGATACCCATAGCAAGCACTGGCTAGAAAAACCAGTCTTGCTTCAAAGAAATTGTAGCCAATGCGGAAAGTGCCTAGGACCCCAGTACCCACTTGTCCAGAAGAACACAGGAATATGTCAAGATGAAGAAGTGAAAGGCAGTCTCTAGCCTCCAATCCAAGCAGAGCAAGTCCAGGAGATGCAAATATGGAAGAGATCGGGAGTCACACACCTAAAGTTTCTGAAGCGGTGGCAACTGAAGTAAAGAAACAACTTCATGAGGCTAAAACAGAAATTAGAACAGAAATACTAACTCAGGTAAAAGAAGAAATGAAAAACATAATAAAAGAATTGCTAGGCATCTCTAAAGAAGAAATAGATTTAAAAAATGGAGGAACATAGGAAAATGAGGGAAACCTTGAATGAACAATACAAAAAAGATTTAGAATACATGAAACAGATTCAAAGAGATATCCAGGAAATTAAAAACTCCATTGAAAACTGGCAAAATCAAAATCACTTGAAAGAACTAAAGATAGACTTTCAAACCTTGAAGACAGATTTGCAGCTTGTGATCGTGAAAGGAAAGATTTCTTAAAAATAACAAGGAACCTGGAAGTAACAATACAACAGCTGCAAGACAACCCAAAGAACCATAATTTTAAAATAAGAGGTGTGAATGAAAAAGCAGGGGTCAACACAAATGACATTAAAAATCTATTCACAGAAATAATATCAGAAAACTCCCCAAACATGAGAAAAGGAAGTGACATTCAGATAAGTGAAGCATATAGAACTCCAGCTAGCCATAACCAAAATAAGTCTACACCCAGACATATAATAATCAGGATCTCAGAAGTTCAACACAAGAACAGAATATTAAAAACTGTTAGAGAAAAGAAACAGATCACCTATAAAGGAAAGCCCATCAGAATCACAACAGACTTCTCAACACAAACCATCAAGTCAAGAAGAGCTTGGAGTGGAATATTTCAAGTTCTGAAAAAAAAAAACAACTTTCAATTCAGATTAATGTACCCTGCAAAATTGTCTTTCAAAATTAACAGAGAAACAAGATACTTCCATGACAAACAACAACTGAAGGAATTCATGACCATGAATCCAACCCTACAAACGATACTGAAGGACATTCTAGAGAGAGATAAAAAAAAAAGACCACAGCTCCAGGAACAGTGGCAGAGGGGTATCAATGAGTGAGGCAGACAATTGGATGGAGAAGAAAAGTAGGCAGCCAATAGCAGGAAAATAGCATGGCAGAGATGAGGCAGTGCATGTTGGCCATAGCCATTAATGCAGATGACCTCAATTAACCAATGAAAAGAAATACAGGCAGAGTGGATCAGGAGACAGGATCTATCAATATGCTATATGCAAGAAACACATTTAACTCAAAAGGAGGTTAATATACTGAAAATCAAAGGAGGGAGAGCAATGCTGTATGTGACAGGGAACCAGAAAGAAGTGGGGGTAGCTTGCCCATTAGCTGCAGAGTGAACAAGAAAGACATAGCATTTTTATTCAATGGAAAGTTACTCCACTATAAAGAAAGATACCCTTGAGGCTTTTGTAGGTAAATGGACACAATTTAAAATCATGCTAAGGGATGAAATGATCCAGAGTCACATGGGTAAACATCATGTTGTCTCCCTAGTATAAAAAACTAAAGGAGTTAGTAGGATTCAAAATACACAATACATATTATGAAAGTGAAAGGGGAAGAAGTGTTTAAAAAGGGAAGGCAGTGGCCATTGTTAATCTATTATTGTGATTTGAATCTCATATTGTTCTCATTGTTATGTTTAGTTTGGTTTTATTCTGTTTTGCTTTGTCTAATTTTACTATATTTGATGGCATGGACAGGTATTTCAAAGATAACAAAATACATTATGGTGGCCATTATTAATTTCCTATTACCTTGTTTTGAAGCCCTGTGTTACTTTCAATGTTTTGTTTTGAGTCATTTTATTCTATTTTGATTTGTTTGATTGTATTATGTCTGATGATATAGGCAGCTACTTAGAAGATAACAAGAGGCATTATGGTAACCACTGTTGTTTTACTATTGTTTTGAAGTCCTGTGTTGCTTCCATTGTTTTGTTTTTATTGGCTTTATTCTATACTATTTTATTTAATTTTATTATGCCTGATGGTATGGGCAGTTATTGTGAAGATAACAAGAGGCATTATGGTAGCCATTACTGATTTCCTTTTATCTTTTTTTGAAGTCATGTACCATGTTCATTGTTTTGTTTTGATTGACTCTATTCTGTTTTATTTCATTTGGTTTTATTCCCTTCAAATTAAAAAAAATAGTGAAAAAAAGAAAAAAAAGAGAATCTATAATAAAATAGCTGCTAGGGGAAAGGCTTTCATCTTTACTTTCTGTATTGTTGTTCTGTTGTCATTCTATATAAAAGCATTGCATGCTGCTTTTATGATATAAGAGGAAACAGATCTCAGAGAAAGTGAAGAAAGAGAAGAGAGATGAGGAAAGGTTTGATCAGTTCCAGTGAAGAATGGAACTTGAAGGATTAAGAGATATGTGTGAGGTAGGGTGTTGTGGCGTACACCTGTGATCCCAGCACTCAGGGGGCTGAGGCAGGAGGATTGCCATGAATTCAAGGCCAGCCTGAACTACCTAGAAAGACTCTGCCTCAAAAATGAGAGACAACTGCCATTGATATAGCTGCTTGGCAAGTGTGAGGCCATGAGTTCAATCCCTGATTCCCCCATGCCTCCCCACCAATAAAAGAGAGATCTGAAGAGCTTTTTTAAATATTGCTCATATAATATGAAATATTTTATATCTCTTCCTTGATGTCCTTAAGAATCACATTTCTTATCAGGGTAAGAGAAAAAAGAAACGAAAGGGAGAGAGGAAGGAATGAAAAGAGGGAGAAAGGGAGAAAGGGATTCCTTCATTCTGTTTAAACCAACACTTACAAAACTTGATTGGTCACAGAACTTTTTATTCAAGGAGTATCTACGAACAGGAGAGGTATGACGGTGAATGTTTAACAACCAGCTGTTGGAGAAGGCAGAGCAAGTGAATCGCAGCACTTGCCAACTTTCATGGTATAAATACTTCCACTGCGGCCAATTTCAAACTGCCAACATGACATCCCCTGGCTCACCTCCTCAGTCCTCACTCCTGCACAAGCCCATTTTAAAGATGAACAAATTTGAGGCCCACATCACTAAGAGAGGTAATCAGACTGCTCAAATTACACTGTTGCTCAACTTTACTGGTATTTAAACTCTAATTTCTAAATTCAATGGTGATTCCACGCTAACATAAACATTTAACTAAATGAAAAGGAAATACAGTAGTATAAGATCTGGTAATAAGAAACCCTTATCTCAGATATATGACTTACATATGACATATTTTATCTGTTCAGCTCCTCTGCCTAGAGATGGATTCAACTGATTAATATGTCTGCATCACTGATATTTTCTAAGAGCAGTAAGAAACTCAGGTTTATTTGTTTGAAATGTTTTCAACATTATTGTGAAATAAGGCAGTGTGACAACCTAAAATGTTATTATAAAACCATTCAATTCTTAAGATTGCTTGAATCTTAGTCTCAAACTAGAGGTAACAGAGGTAACCTTACTTAGAAATGAAGGAAAGTTAATTTTCATTTGTCTTTTTGTTTTCATTATTCAGATTTTTCCTTCCAAACCATAATTCATCTTATATTTTTTCACTTGTCTCATCATACTTTCAAAAGATAATGATTTGTTGAGATACATGTTTTAAAACAGTTTTTACTATTTCTACACATTTCAATAAATTAATTTAATTTATTTATGTAAATAAATTGTTTACAGAAAGTGATGCTACTTTCTTTGGTTCAAAATGAGCACATAAGCTTGCTAGTCAGTATCCTTTGAACATCATTATCCTTTGTAGCAGAGAGGCCTCTGTGAAATTTTCTATAACAGGATTTATCACATAAATCTCAGGTGCTTTCCTAGCCAGCTTCCGCTCATCTCAGACAAGTCCCTTAATCACTTATAACCTTGATTTCTTTATTCATAAAAAAGAACAAGATAAGAGTAATCTATATTTCAGAGAGTAAAATAGAGAGATTTTGGGAACCGATCATTAAGTTTTGTGTATTTTATCTTAACTTTTGGCCATTTTACAACATTTTGATTCTTTCACCAAAATCTTGATGAGAAAAAGAGCAAGGGTTAAAATTTGTTTTCTTCTATTTTCTTTCTGTAAATTATCTGTAGATATAAAATATCCCAACTCTCATATGTCATTAGGAATATGTACCCAGATTTGACATTGGAGAGTTGATATCTTATAAATATAATAATGTGTTCAGGTTGCCACTGTAATTACTTAATGAGCAGCATCAATAAAAGGATGGTCTTAAAAACAGAGATCTTGCAAAAGTCAATTAGCCACAGGTAGAAGATGAAAAGAAAAAGGGTTTAATGGAAAGTGCACGGAATTAGAGGGAGGACGGAGCTCCCTGCTGGTCGGGACACTTTGCTGGGTGCCTCAGTCGGTGCTCTGCTTACACCTCAGGTGTGCAGTAAATAACTAACGTTCTTCGGCAGCCCCTCCCTGCAAAGCAGCTCTGATTTTTATACAATCATGCTAACTTCCATTATTTAACTCAGAATTTCCCTCAGTCACCTAGTCTCTCTCTGGTTGCAAAGTGATTGGTTCCTTTGACAATGCACATGTATAATTCAGTAAGAAAATTTCTTGACAGTTATGGAAAAATTCTGAACAAAAGAGGTAACCATAGGAGCAAATGAGTCCTCCAAGGATTGGAATCCTGTGATATATGTTCACAGATCTTTCCAAATTTATTCAAATAAGATCATCAAGCAGCTTGTGAGTGTAATTACTTTATAAGAGAGGTTCAGATGGAAATTCTGAAAATGATACTATATGAAGGAGCAAAAAATGTAACTAATAAATAGCGCTTTGAATGTCACTTTACTGAGCTCAATATTTTTCTCCAGTTGTCTCATTTACTCCCACAGTAACTCCTGTAAAATATATTATTCCTATTTTATGTGTAAAAAAAGGTAAGGTTTCAAGAATTTGACCTTTTTAGGTCAATGGAAGTCTGTCAGGGAAGACTTTAGGATTTAAAAACTAAATTCTGTGCACCCTCTACCATACCATGTTAATTCTCAGACATGAACTTGACTTCTGTTCCTTACTAGGAACAATTAGTTATTGATGCCAGCCAGTCTCCCAATTCTGGAAAATTGGTCAAGGTAAAGTAAATATGCTGTCTCTGCATACTTACATTGAGGTTTTGAAACATAAATGCAGGGGTAATGAGTCCAGAGAGCAGCAAGAGCTTCCTTTATAATTGGACATACAAAATGCAAACCCTAGCCAGGTATGGTGGCTCATGCATGTAATTCCAGTTGTCAGGAGGCTGAGGCAGGAAGATCACTGTGAGTTTGAGGCAGCCTGGTCTACATAATAAGTTCAAAGGAGTTTGAACTACATAGCAAGACTGCCTCAAAAAAACAAAACAAAAAAATATTTTAATAAAAAAAATTCAAATCCTGGCTCCAATGCTTACTTGAGTAAGTTACTTAGCATTTTAAAATCTCAGCTTTCTCAGCTATACAATGGAGATCATATTAACATTCTAATGATGTCATGAAGATTACATGGTTACTGGTATAAGTTTACCAAAGGCAATTACTCAGTTATAAGTAATTACTTACTAATTACTAATCACTAGTCATCTTGCCTTTTAATCACAGCATTAACAGTCTAAAATTAAATTTTCTATCTTCAACTCAAGACACACACTGAATGTTTATGTCAGGTCCATCACGTGGGGCCTAACTGTTCCCTCTGTTTGCAGAACCCAAAAGCCACCCCAAGCCACCAATTTAATTATATCCAGGATGCGCACCCGAGGTGAAAAGCCTGCTCGTACTGTTTTTCAATCATCATCTCTCAGACTGAGCTGGATGAGGGGAACTGAAGCTCGCAATTAAAAGTCTCAAGTTTAGAAACAGATTCCATTTTCCAAGTCCCCATATGGCAAAGGTTAAGTGAATTATGTGTAGATAATTCACCAAGGTCCCATGGGAGAATCCTGCTCACTTCAGATTGCTGGCCATTTTCAGTCTTGTGTTTTCCTTTGCCTATGATAGACTTCAGCAGTGGTGCTGCCAATGTAAACATCGAGAAAACCAGAAACATTACAGATGGGGAAATTTTTGTAAAAATAAACTTAAATATGTTTTCTAGGAGGAAGTCATATGATTAACACATTCGGTGTTTCTGTAACACCAAAGGCTATTTCCTCTAGCTATTTTCAAGAATAATTGTGAGTAAATTTGCACTCACCTCATATTAAAAAAATATTTGAGCTCTTTACTGTGTTGCTTGGCCACTTAAATTGGACTGCATCTCTGGGAATCTTACTGTGTGAGACCATAATGGGACCCACAACTCTCCTCCAGGCTGAATTAGAACCACCCATTACACCTCAAGTTGTGTGGTAACACCTCCACAGTGTTTCCAATTAACTTTGTAAGTTTTTAATCAGTGACAAATGCATCTTTGTAAATTCAATTTACCTTTTATTGCAATGCCATAAACCGTCTTGCAGCATTCCGGTACATTGTGAACATTTTACTTGCTACTGACATAAGACAGCTGTTGGACCTACAACAAAGGCTAAGCTTTATGAGTTACCTGAATTAGGATGTAGGTGAAGTAATTAAACCCCAAAGAGAAAGAGGGGGGAAAGAGATAGCCCTTCATGATCCACACACTGGTAGGTAGGCAGGAACTCATGAAGCAACTCTGAAGATTAAAAACCCCAAGACTCCCTTCGGTTAAAACTGGCAATATGTTGAAAGAGGGATATAAGTGAAAAGGTCAGACATTTTATTAATAAATCCATACGGCTATTTGTTTCTTTTCTTTTTAATCAGATTCAAATGCAGCCTGTTAAAGAGCCATGGGTGATGAGATCATAAATCTCAGTGACCTTGAAGATGCTGAAGGAAATGCTGCTCTGTAAAGTGATCATCATGCTGCCAGTTCCATCATTTACACATTTTTACAGGTGCAAGGAAAAGGTTTAATTTCAAGTCACTTGAACAAAACATTCAGCATAAAATATTACTTTATAAGACTTAAATATAGTTAAGTAAATGAGCTAATCATACTAGTTGAAGTTCTATTTTTATTTTCATTTTTACCTTTGCTCCTAAAAAAAGAAAACAGTAAAAGGTAAGGGGAAAGTGTAGTACAAGTGTTTGACCTCACTATAATTACTCTAGGATTCTAGCTTAGATTTTGTTTTGCTTGCTTATTACCAATGACATATTACTAACTCATTGTCTCTTGTTACAAATTACTAGCTAATTATAAGTAATATGATTATGAGATGTGTCTTTTGTTACATATTTAATCAAAAGTCTGCATTTTTATATAGGTAGCAAGTTTATGAATGACATTTATGGTTTTTCCCTAAAATATTGAGAAATTCTTTTGTCATATTTTCAGATTTATCATTCAACCATGAGACATTTGACATTCAAGATGGAGATCTGAGTTGTGCTATTATCACATTGAAAATATTATAAATGTAATTTGTCAAGAATTTTTAGACCCTGACATTATACTACTTCATTAATTCATTCATTAAGCATATTAAGTACCTAATATCTGCCAAAAATAAATACTGAATAAAGGTGTGACCTCCTCTCCTGAAGTCCAAATATTATACATGAAAAAAATTGCAGACTTATATTTATTTATTATTTATTTCAGATCTTTATTTGGACTTCATGTGTTTTTAAAAATTATCCACGACCTAAAATTTTTCATTGACTCTGTACATTGTTGCCATTTCTAAACCATAGACTTGGCTTTCATTGACCTTTTCTGAAGGGCATACTCTGAATATTGTTTTGATTCTTCTGGATGTATCATAGATGCTTTTGATAGCTTATGAATTCCTTATAATAAATATACAAACTAGTCAAAATGCAGTTTTGATTCCATTACTGTATTTTTCTGTATTCTTTATTACATGTATTAAAGAAAGAAGAAAATGCTTGACAGGTTCCTACCACACATAGCTACTTTAGAATGTAAAAATTAGATAAGGAAAGCACCCTTTAAATCACTATAAACTGATCATCAGTTTCTCACCAGTTCCCCTGGGTACTCAGAAAAATATGACCAGATAAAGGAGAGGAGTTTTAACAAGCAATGTTGAGTTTATGTTCTCTATCCCCTGGCATGATCCTAAGTCAGCAGAAGAAATACTCTGGTAACAGTCCGCTGACTTTGGGGACAAAGGAGCTCTGAGTCCTGCTACAGCGAAAGAATTAGGGAGGCCTCCAAGTGGTTACTAAGCCTTTCTTTGTTCTAATCTTCTCCTAATCCTAATAAAACCAACCCAGAAAGGGTCAGAGAGAGAGGGTGGCCTCCCAGAACTCAGGCATCCCTGGTTATTTCCCTAGATCTCATCCTATGCTCCAATGCTTGGAGGCCAGAACATGCCTTAAAAATGGGGCAAATCTGAAGGTAGAAACAAAGCTTCGAAGATGTGCCATGATCAGGACTGGATTAAAGGGACGAGGCTAGCACGTACCAAGAACTTGAAATACCCAGGCACCAAGTGCATGATAACCACCCCAACAAAATGGATAAGAAAGCTGAGGCTCAGGGATTTGGCTGCAGTTACAAACTTTGGCTCCAGAATTAAAACCTATGCTTGCCTAGCTCTCACCTTTCGGCCAGTACCATCACACCACCTAGCCTGTCAAGCGCCCAGGTGTCATACTATCTCAGAAGCCCAAATCTTTAGTCTTTAAAAAATAAAATGACTTACCTCTTTAGTTACAATGCTTACACTCCCAGAGTCCCATCCTTCTGTGAAAAATGCAATACACTATTTCAACACTGTTTTTACTCTGTGCTCCTAGTTGGAGTGACTTTCCCCACCACTGAAAGTACACGTTAAAATTAAAGATCCTCTCCCAAATCGCAGTCTGCCCTATTTTTATTGCAAAACATGCCTCTGTTTTAGAAAAGGAGACTAATTTCTCTCCTATTGGATTGTTTCTATTTAAACTGTCTTGGAGCCAAAGCCACTTTACCATAATTTATGCTTAGCTTTTTAAATAAAAGGGTTCTAATAATGTCTCCTGCATAGGAAGGATGTTAAAGTATTGTATATGAAATCCAAATCATTTCCACTATGACAAATGTAAAAGAAGGTTTGTATACACTCTGTATTATTTAGGGATGCAAACTCTAGCTCTTGAAGTAATTAATTAGGGATCATTGGGAATTATCATTTTGGATCCTGGTCAGGGAACACTTTAAAAAAATCAATGAACATTGGCATCTTCAGTGTCTCCACACACGTACACGCCCCCAAAAAGATTAACAACAAATTCCTTGGGTATCATCAGGCATTCTTAACACACTCACATCTGTTATTGTCTGCAACAGCTCAATCAATAGAGAAGAGTAATGTAATAATTATGGCAATGCTTTCTGTAATTTCTCATTGTGGTAGCAGCGGCATTTCAATAATATTCAGAGAGACTATTTATGGTGCTTAAGGTAAGAGGTTTCTGCCATGTGCAGAATAGCAAAATTCAGCAGATATTTAACTCCTACTTGGAAAAGTCTTCATGAAAGTAGAGAAGCAGTTGAGCACTTAGCTTATCCTGAAGTCATCAGACTTTCTATGCCAGACAATAGTCACAGCACATTGAGGCACAGGGCATCTGGACAGACAAAATAGTACTTCATCACCATTTGTTAATAGA
The DNA here is from genome assembly GCA_004363535.1 of Dasyprocta punctata. Taxonomy (NCBI): domain Eukaryota; kingdom Metazoa; phylum Chordata; class Mammalia; order Rodentia; family Dasyproctidae; genus Dasyprocta; species Dasyprocta punctata. The sequence goes on from RJWM01010296.1 coordinate 60,057, forward strand.
GGACTGTTTGTATAAAACATAGTATAGCCACACAATGGAAGATTATACAATTGTTAAATAAAAAGGATGAAACTCTCTAAATGAAAAAATCTCCAATATATTTTGATGAATGGACAAGAAAAAAACATAGGATAGTGTGTATAGCAGGCTATCTTTTGGTATGAAAGGAGGAAAATTGAGAATGTACATTCGTATTTACTTTCATATGCATAGAGATTCTTAGTGCAATGTCTAAAACTGATTGCAATGTTTTTATCTGGGTGTATGTGTGGAAGTTCAGGGTATTAGACTGGATGGCAGACATGAATGAGTACAGATGTGTGCATGTATGCATTCATATAATTTTTTAACCATATGAATGTACTACTTGTTCAATAAATTAAAAGTTATTTAAGTGATATAACTATATCAACAGGAATTAGTTAATTGAATATGGTATAATCATACGGTGGGGTACTATGTGGTCATAAGATAGGGTAAAGAAGTCTTTATGTACAACTAATACAGAAAGATCTCCCAGATGTATTTTATTATATTAAAAGGAAATATATACAAGCAAGATAATGTCCTTAATATATACCATTTTAATGGAAAGAAGAATAATATCAATTTGTGTTTGCTTGCATGCTATTATTTATCACTGAAAGAACTATAAAAAATGAGTCATGGTACTTGGTTCTGTTGAGGGGAGAAACAATGAGGTGTGGCTTGGGAGTAGAAGGGAGACTTTTTGAATCACCTTTGATTCTTTGTCCTTACCCACTTCAATGTATTACCTTTCTGTAAAAATGAAATTCAAACACTTAGTTTCTTAAACAGTATCTAATTGTAATTATTTTTTCCTAAAAAAAAAATGAGTCAATAAATTGATTTCAGAATTAGAGAAAGAAGTCAAGCCCTCTTGCAGTTGAACCTGTGTAAGTCAGACCCTTTAACAGATTTAACTTTTCAAACTACTAAGCTGACTCTAATCCAACTGCTAATATTTCTTTTAGTTTTTTCCTATACCAGTTTGACTGTTGTGTATCACACTGATCAAACTTAACTTTATGACATTAGCTGGATTCATTTCTTCCCAGTCACATAAATAAATGTCATTCTCTCTCTCTCTCTCTCTCTCTCTCTCTCTCTCTCTCTCTTTCTTTCTCTCTCTCTCTCTCCTCCCCCCGACTTCAACTCCCACTCCAGGAAGGGAAGAATAAATGAATTGGGACTGTGTAATTTAAATTTTACCTGGTTCATTATCACTTTCAAGTAATTTATGCATTTTAAACAGCTGCTAATCTTCTCTTGTGTGTCAATCATGCAAATTAGCACCACCTCAAAAAAAACTAGTCTATAATAAATCAATTTTTAAACTATTTCAACATGGTTATCTTTCTCTGTGCAGATCCTCACAGCTGTAAAGTATCCACACTTCCACATTGCAACGGAAAGACCATGAGCTTACCGTTCAACACATCTAAGCTTTAATCTTGACCCTAACACTTACAAACGACATGTTATTGGATAACTCATTTAACCCTCCTGAGCTTCAGTTTTCCTTCTCTGTAAAATGGGAATGAGAATGGCTATTTACAAGATGTCATGTGAATTAAATAAATAAGGTATGTTTAAGTGCCAATTAGAATGCCAGTGTCTTGGTTCTCCTGACTATAAGTCCTATATCCTGGGAAAGCCCTCAATCCCAGGCAAGCCAGAATGATCACCCTATATGGTTATATATATATATATATATATATATATATATACGCACACACACACACACACACACACACACACACACACTCAATGTAGTATTCAGTGAAATAATTTTCAAAGGGAAACCTTAAGTGCACCAACTGGGGAAGGCAGTAGTGTCCACAATACACTGCATTTCTAATTCTTCAGCGGGACTACTGAGAGGGACCCAGACAGTAGCAGCACAGGACAGGCAGGAAAAGGTAAGGGACTTGACATGGGAGGCAAATGTCCTGCCATGTGGCTGAGCTCTATGCCACAGGCCCTCTATGTCATCGTGGATAAATGAGAAGTTTTAACTGACTCCATAAGATTCTACTTTAGAAATAGAGATCCCCCAGATGATGTGAGAAATTTCTGAACATCAGCAAAAGGAGAAGCAAAGGCTCAACAGCCTGGTTTTGTGAGCCCCTCCTGTAGCTGAGCACGAATGCTAGATTGGAACAGGATGAAGCAGACCCACCCTTTCCCTGCCACAGCAGCTCAGAGTGATAGCTATTTTGCCTGCCAGAATCTCAGAAAACTCTTGCAAGAAGTGGATTATCAGCTGGGTCTGAAGGTTGAGTAAAATGTTACTAAGCATCTGAGTGACAGAGGGCTGAGGCAACAGCCCAAACTGACAGGGCAGTGCTAGTCATCTTGAATGTCCTGCAGAGGCTAGAGAGGTGGCAGGGTTTGGTGAGAGTAGATAATAAATATTCTGTTTTACTAGGGTCTCAGCAGTACCACCCGGGTTTCCAAGGGGAGCAGAAAATGGCAACTTTGGATAATGAGGAGGCAGAGGGAAGAAGAGATGAGAACCAAAGGGCAGGCAGAAAAGCAAAGCCAGGAAACCGTTTCTCTGGAAAAGCCTGGAGATTTGAACACGTGAGTACATGACAAATTAACAGCAGCATGGAGGCGTGGGGGGATTGGTAAGGGAAAACAACTTTCTGTGGAAAGGAGCAAAGAAATTTACTTTTTCCACACTTTAGGTACAAGAAGAAAATAAAATTTCAGGGAAAATGAAAATGGTTGGTGGAATGTGGATTTGACGTTTTCAATCAACAGAATAAAATAGCATCCAAAACCACCTTCCTTTTTGGCTAATTTAATTATCACCTTCAGTTAGTGAATTATCTTCATGTTTTCGAACTGAGAACAGGGGTGCTCAGTGAATGAGATCAAATAATTTAATGCTCTGGTTGATCAAGGGTTTACTGAAGGTTTCAAAAGAGAAATGCTGCTGTATTCCAACTCTGACTTTGAATTTTGTAAAAATGTATCAGCCCACTCTCTTTTCTCAGCAATTAAAACATAAAAGTGAACTTTGCTAAAAAGTAAGGTTTATTAATAAAATATTTTAATTAAAAACAGTTAGGAAAAATAAAGTGTGAAGAGGAAAGATTCTCACATTGCCCTTAACTCAAACACTAGTATTTTGGGACCAGTATTTCTCTCTAGTTTTTTCTCAGCATTTGTTATGGTTTGGTATCAGGCAAATAATGTATATCACAGTTGTGTGACTTTTTTAACCATAAAAACAAGAATGTTCTTATATTACTGTAGACTATTGTGAGTTTGCATACAACCCATCATTTTAATATCTGCATTCCATGTTGGGGCCATACCATAAATGATTTAGTCACACCTCTATTTGGTCATCTGGATAGTTTTTAAATTTTTTACTTTTATACATAATGCACCAGTGTGCAATTGTGTACAAAAGGGGTTTTCTAATAATTCACTTAACCTGATCTCCCAGAAATATGTGTTTTTAAAGACTTCATTGAATGCAGTTCACATGCTATATAACTTACCCATTTTATAGAATTCATGGTTTTTAGTATACTCAGATATGTGCAACTATTACCACAGTCAATTCTGAAACATTTTAATTATACCAAAAAGAAACTCAGGATCCTTTAGTTATGATGTCCCTGTCCTCACCCAACATTTCCCTCCTACCAGCCCTAGACAGTCAATAGTCTACTCTCTGTCTCCAGAGAGTTCCCTGTTCTGGATATTTCATATGAGTGGAACTATATAATGTGTGATCTTTTGTAACTGGCTTCTTTTGTTTAACAATGTCATAAAGTTCATCCATATTGTAGCATATAATAGTACATCATTCCTCTTTATAGCTAAATAATATGGCTATATGGTATGGCTATGCAACATTTTGGTTATCCATTTGTCAGTTAATGGACATTTGGGTTCTTTCCACACTTTGGCTCTTATGAATAATGGTGCTATAAACATTAGTGGAAAATGTCTATGTGTACATATGTTTTCGTTTGTCTTGAGTATATACCTAGAAAGGAATAGCTGGGTCATAGGGCTAGAAATATAATTCCTGTTCCAAAGAGCTTTGACAGTTTTAAGTTTCTTAATATGTTTCAGAAGTGTCTTGATTGAATTAAATTCTGATTGAAGATCTAGCTATTATTTAGCAGTTCTCAGGGAGCAGTGACA